>RJWT010056299.1:0-10052 GCA_004365215.1 Cuniculus paca
TCATTATTTTTCCCCTGCATATAAGTCTTAATATGCTTTGCAGATATATACTTTACAAATATTTCCTCTCCATATGGAGCTCGTCTTTGAATTCTCTTAAAGAATGTCTTTTTGAAGTTGACCCATTTATTTTTAAAATTAATTCCTAAGGAATCCAACTTACTAATTTTTTTCTTTATGTATTATGTTCTTGCTGTCATGCCTAAGAATTCTGTCTGATTCAAGGTCACAAAGTGCTGTGGGTTTTTTTAATTCCTTTTTTTTTTTTCCCAAAAAGTTTTGCAGTTTGGTTTTACATTTAGATTTGAGATCCATTTTGAGGTGTGGATGAAAGATTAACTTTTGCACATACGTATCCAATGATCCCACCACCATTTGTTAAAAATACCATATCTTCTCTATTGAATTAGTGTTGCATCTTTGTTGAAGGTCAGTTGTCCGTATAGGTGTGGTCTATCTCTGTGTTCTCTACTTTGTTCCACCTGCCTTTAACCAGTATCCTACCATCTTGGTTAATACAGCTATATAATAAAATTTTTCTACTACTTTTTGTCTTCTAACTTTATTCTTGTTTTTCAAAGTTGGTTTGGTTCTTTTAGCAACTTGGCTGCTTTTTGTTGCTGTTGTTATTTTTTGGGGTCTTTTTATTTTATTTTTTTAATTTTTAATGTTTGTTTGTTTGTTTTGCAGCCCTGGGTTTACAGGCTTGTGTCACCACAACGAGCAGCATTTTTTGTGGGGTGGTACATTTTACAACCAGTTTCTCGGTTTCTACAAGGAAAAAAGCAGCCTTCTTGATTTTTTTTTTTTTGAGATTGCTTTGAATCTACAGATGAATTTGGAGGAACTGACAGCTTAACAATACGGGTTCTTCCACACCATGAACACAGTAGAGCTCTCTCTCCATTTATCTAGAACTCTTTAGTTTCTCCTTGCAATACTGTGTAGTTTTTAGTGCACAGAACTTATCCAATTCATCCCTAAGTATTTCATGGTTTAATACAATCATTTGGGTCCTTGTTATTTATTGGTTGGTAGCACATAGATATAAAATTTGTATTTAGTGATCTTGTATCCTGCAACTTGTAAACTAACAATTTTAGTAGCTTTTTGTGGATTCCATTGGATGTTCTAAATGGACCATCTTATCGTGCAGTGAGTGTGGTGTGTGTTATTCAAGGGCACATTCTGACAGATTGTCTTCCTGCGGAGTCTGTCAGCTATTGAGGGAGGGATACTGAAATACATAACTACAATTATGAATTTATTTCTCCTTGTGGTTGAAGCAATTTTTGCTTCCTATATCTTGAAACTCTATTGTTAGGCATGTGAACATTTAGAATTTATGTCCTGTTGATTGATTGTCCCGTTAACATTATAATATAAACTTCTCTATCCCGGGGTGCGGTGAGATCTACTTTTATATTAATACAGCCAGCCCAGCCTTCCTTTGATTAATGTTAGAATGCAACACATAGTTCCACATTTTAATCTATTCTGTTTATGTTTAAAGCACATTTTTTCATAAAGAGGAGGTAGTTGGTTCTCTTTTTATGCAATCTGACCTTTTCTGTCTCTTAATTGGGGTTTTACTGTTTACATTAAATGTGATTATTTGTATGGTTAGGATTGTCTATCATCTTGTTTGTTTTCTATTCATCCTGTCTTTATTCCTCTTTCCTCTTTTTCTACCATTTTTATATATGAATGGAGTTGTTTCATTATTCCATTTTACCTCATTCATTGTCCTATGAACTAACGCTTGTTATTTTAGTGGTTACTCTAGGGTGTCTAACAGACATCTTTCCTTCATTAGCAAGTAATATTACACCATTTCACATACAATCTAAGATTTTATAATAACATCCTTCCGTTTCTTCCCTCCCACTTACTTTATTTCACTGGTTCCACATATTTTCTTTGTGTTATGTTAACAGCAAGTTATTATTTTTGTACAACTAATTATATTTAAATGTATTAAGTCAGAAATTATCTTAATATGTTTATTTTCATAGTTAGCCTTTCCAGTTCTCTTTATCCACTTATGTCTTTTCACATTCCATCTGTTAGCGTTTTCTTTCTGCCAAAGGACTTCCTTTTTGGACCTACTGGTTGTAAATTCTTTCAACCTTTGCATACCTGAAAATGTCTTATTTTCCTTCGTTTTTAACAGATATTTTTATTGGATTTATATTTACTTTCTTTACATGTTTTAATTTTACTTCACTGCCTTTGAAGACATTGTTTCCAACAAGAAATTTGTTGTAAACCTCATCCTCATTTAATTTTCTTGTATGCTTTTAATATTTTCTCTTTGTCACTAATTTTGAGTAATTAGTTTAATACATTATCCTCACATGGCTTTTTCTTGTTTTCTGTACTTAGAAATCATTGTTTTATCCATCAGTGGGTTTATATTTTGCATCAAATATTTAGGGTCTTTTTATTTCATTATTTCTTAAAATATATTTTCTACTTTGCTCTGCTCCTTTACAAACTGCAATTTTGTATACCTTAGGATACACACAAAGTCATCCCACAGTTCACTGATACTCTGTTTTTTTAAGCTGTTTTTTTTCTCTGTGTGTTTCATTTCGTGTGGTTTCTACTTACTGTGTCTTCAGGTTTGCTCATCTTTTTCTGCGTTCTGTATCCTGCCATTGATTGCATTAAGTGTATATTTCATCTCATACATGTTATAGTTTTCATCTATAAAGGGTTGACTTGACTCATATATCTTCATCTCTATTTAACGTTTTGGACATGCAGATTATGATTGTACTAACTGTTCAACATCTTCACCTGGTAATTCTGACATCTGTGTGATTTCTGAGTTGGTTTTGATTGCCTGTTCTCCTCATTATGGGTTGCATTTTCTTACTTCTTTTCATTTTTGGTAATCTTTGGTTGGAGGCCAGACGAGAGTTTTGCCTTTCCATATTTGTGCAAACTTTGAGTTTTGTTCTGCAATTCAGTTAGGTTACTTGGAAATACTTTGATCCTCTAAAGTCTTGTTTTTGCAGTTTGTCAGGTGAGAAAGAGCAGCTAATTACTGCCCACTACTGAGGCAAGATTCGTTTGAATGCTCTGCCCATTGCTCCATTAATTAGGCAGTTTTCCAGTCTGGCTGGTGAGAACAATCACCGTGCCGGGCCTGTGTGAGCGCTGGGTAGTTTCTCTCTAATCTTTTTCATGATTCTTTCCCTAGTCATAAGTTGTTTGCTCACACACTTGTGCTACTCAGGACTCTGCTGAATACTCAAGAAGGACCCACTGCAGGTCTGCAGCAGGCAACCTGTGACTCTGCTTGGTGCCCTGACCTGCAAACTCAACTGCTTCTTCCAGACTCTGAGCTCAGGGTCTCCATGGGGCTTCACCTGCATCTCACTGCCTATGCCATGGCCTGGAAACTCTCTTTATGCAGTGAGCCGGGGCAGCAGTACAGCTTGCCTCCTGGACTCTCCTTCCCCAGGAGTCAGCGTCATTGCTTGTCTTATGTTGATGGCCTTGAAAACTTTTATTGAGCATATTCTCCCTGAGAAATGTTTAGTTACATTTTCTGAAAAAGAAAAAAATGATGAGACAGTGTGGTAATTGTTAGAGATTATATGGAATAATGTGCTTGTGAGCACAATAGATAAATAGATAGATAGATAGATAGATAGCTAGATAGATAGATAGATAGATACAATTTCAATGGGTACACAGTAGGATATTAATTGTAGCTCACTGGAAAATTGCAGGTAGCATGCCAAGTATGAATCTTTCCACCCTTCAGCAGGTTTGCTTAGGGCATAAAATATAGAGAACTTCCACACTGAAATTTTCACATTTCAAAATTATTATTTTGTAAATAGGTACAATTGAGAGTTTTGGAAGAAAAAGTAGGATAATTTAGTGTGAAGAGTCCTTTCAGATTCTTCAATTTTGAAGCTGCTTATTAAATAAGAATCTAGATATTGAACAGTCTTCTTGATACTTGTGTCTCTTATCATTATTCACTTCACAAATGTTTCTTCCGGGTCTAATTCTTTGAACACATACATCTGGATTTGAACCTCACTTCCTCAAAAACTGAGGTCATAAGAGGAAGCAACATGTAAACAAATCAACAGAATATCCCGAGGTATGAAGCGCTGTGTAGATTGCAGGAAGATGGTGTTTAACCATCAAGCCAGAGAGTAGACAAGACTTTACTACATTAACAAGGGAGGCAAGGTGCCACGAGCAAAGAGCATGCGTCACAGAGGCATTAAAGCTTAAAGAATAAAGCGGAGTGAGAAATGAGGAGAGAAAAGTAATGAGAACGCAGAAACTAAGCCAGGGAGTAACCATGAGAGAGGTCCTAGGCTTCCTGTGATTGTCTTGCGAAGAGTCCTTTCAGATTCTTCAATTTTGAAGGTGCTTATTATTCCTGTTATCCCAGCATCCCTTCTGACTCATAATTTAGCACCTCAAAAAACAAAAAAAGAAAGAAGGAAAAAGAACAGTATAGACAATAAAATGCATGGATTGGAAGAATTTTAAGCTGGAGATTGACATCATCAGGTTTGCACTTTTGGATGATCAGGTCCCCTGGTAAAGTAATAAATGGCATAGAATTTGCCCTGCTCCCATAAACAACAAGAAAATTACTCAGAAAATATGAAATTACTGGTTTCACTCATTGGAAAACAGCACAAAATCATGGTCCTGTGAAGGGAAATAAATGAAGTCACTAGGACAGTCACCTTCGATTTCTATTCAGAGGTGCTTTTGAGCCTGCAGTGCGCAGAGGGGGCTTCAGACAGAGTCTAGAAGCCCCACTGAGTTGAAGGGAAATATAAGAGAGTCTGGAAAGCTAGGTAGCTGGAATTTACGAGGCAGAATACAAAAGCGAAAGTATTCAGAGAAAGAGTTCCAGAAACCTGCAGAGGGGGCCCCTTGAGTCTTTGGCTGAATACTAATCCTTGCATGCATAATATAAAACTCGACAAGGCTATGCAAATAAAAATTGCCATGAAACTATGAGCCGCGCTATTCCCAGAACTCAAATAGAACAGAGGTACATTTAAATTCTCACAAGCCATAATGGAAAGACCTCATTAAAAACCCAGAGCCTTAAGTAGAGACACCAGAAGAGTCATGTGTTAGTAACAAAGCCAAAATATCCCTAAAGGATTGGACCCACTCAGGGGAAAAAAAAAAAAAAAAGTTTAAAATAAGTTTTGAAAGAATAACTTAATCTACAAGTAACCTAATTTCCTCACTGAACAAGCTGCATTGATCTCTGAAGATAGAAAAGAAGCAGTTACCATCAGTCAGAACATCCATACTATTCAGCATCCCACCCAAAATTGCTAGACATCCCAGGAAGCAGGAAATTTGACCCCTCGCAAAAAGAAAATAGGTCAATAAAAAGCATGCCCAGGAATGAAAAGAATGTTAGAATTATCCAACAATAACTAGAATGGACTCAGTGAAAGAAAAAAAATGAACACAAGTAAGAAAAAAGACAGACAAGTAGGCCTTCTAAAACTGAAAAATACACTATATAAAATTCAAACTTCACTGGACAGGCTTACTAGTGAATTGATACATGGAAATAAAAATTAATCAAATTGAAGACACAGTCATAGAAAAAAAATCCAAAATGAAGCTTAAAGAGAAAGAAAGCAAAAAAAAAAAAAAAAGTAGGAAGGAAGAACAGAAACTGAGTCTTCCATTTTGGTATAAACAAAACCTACCACACCAGAGCACATCATCTTCAAAATGGTAAAAATGAATAACAAAGAAAAGTTTGAAAACAGCTGGAGGGGTAAAACCACTCAACGCAAGCAAAGAAACATGGCCACAGCCTTAATGGTGGAAATTATCCAATTAATAACCCAATGGAATGGATCTTTAAAATGTTGAGAAGAAAACTCTTATCAACCTACAAATTATATCCAACAAAAATATCTTTCAAATATGAAGCCAAAATAGTTATTCAAGTAAACAGAAAACAAGAGAATTTATTGCAAGCAAATTGGACTAAAGAAGTGTTAGCAATGGGCTGAGGATCTAGCTCAGTGGCCTAAGCGCCTGCCTGGCAAGGGTGAAGTCGTGAGTTCAACCCCTGATGCTGCAGAAGGGTTAAAGAGCTCAGGCTTTATTTTTGAAAAATGATAATAGCAGATGAACACTTGGGGCTGCATAATAGGATGAAAAGCTCCAGGAATAGTAAACACAGAATTTTTTCTAGATTTAATTTTATTTTAAAATTAAAAATAAATAAAAATATAGGGACTTTAAATAAAAATATAGCAGTTTATTGCAGGATTTATAACATGTAAAAGTAAAATAAGTCATGGTACTGCAAAGGATGGGTGGGAGAACAGAGGTCACTCTTGTAAAAAACTCTTGGGTTATAAGTGGAGCAACATATGACTTGATGGCGGATTGTGAAAAGCTAAAAGTGCCTGTTATAAATTTAGGAGCAGCTACTTAAAAATTAAGCCAAGGTGTAGCAAATAAGATAACAATAGAGAAATAAAAAAGATTCGATTAATCCAAAAGACACAGGAAAAGAGAAGGAAAGGAACAAAGAATTAACAGGACAAACAGAAAACAATTGTCAAGGTGGTAAACTGAAATCCAGACCTCATGCCATGTGGCCTTATGTTAAATTAATGTAATTTTGTAATTACATTAAATGAAAATGGGCTAAACACTCTAATTAAAAAGTCGAGATTATTAAAGTGGGTATAATAAAAGTAGAAATTAACTGTACTGTCTCCATACTTTGAATATAAATAGGCAGAGTAAAATGTTGAAAAATGTATGCAAATATTAATCTAAAGAAATGTTGAGTGGTTAGATTAATATCAGACAAAATAGAATTCAGGACAAATAATACAGCCAGGGACACAGAAGTATCTTTTAATATAATAAAAATAATACAAGTCATCAAAATTGCATAACAACCTTCACTGTGCATATGCTTAATCAAAGAGCTTTTAAATACACGAAGCAAATGCTTGTAGAACTGCCAAGAGAAATAGACAAATTTATAATTTTTGTTGGAGATTGCAGTATTTCTTTTCTCATTTGATAGAACTAGTAGACAGAAAATTAGTGGATTATGAAAGACCTTGAAACACTTATAGCCCACTTTACCTAATTGACAGTACACCAAATAGCACTACAAAGAGCAGTTTCATCCTTTAACTCTGTAGAACTCCCCACTGAGCAGTTCTGCCTGATCTTTGTCAAGTGCACATGAGCATTTGCTAGTGTAGACTATGTTATAGGAATAAAATAAATATCAATACATTTGAAGGCTTGAAATGATACAAAATAGGTTCTCTGATCACAACAATGTTAATTTAGAAATAAAAAAAAAGATTCCTGGAAAATTTTCAAATACAATACTGGGAAAAAAATAACAGGTCAAAGAAGAAATAACGAGAAATCAGAACGTATATTGAGCCTAATGAAGATGTGTGTGTGAGATACAGGTAGAGCAATACTCAGAAGAAAAGCAGAAAGGTTGAAAATCAGTTTCTCAAGTTTCTACCTTATGAATCTGAAGTATAAAGAGTAACATAGGCTCAAAAGAACTGATAAAGATGAGAGTAAAATTCCTTGAAATGGAAAATAAATGAAGAATAAGGAAACTTCATGAAATACAAAGGTGATCCTTGTTTTAGAAATCGATAAAGTTAATCACCTTCTAAGTGGCCTAATTTTTAAAAAGGGAGGAAGAAACCAGTGATCACTGTCAGCAATGAAAGAAAAGAAACCTCCACAGATATTACAGACATTAAAAGAATAATCAGAAACTATTAGAAGCAAATTTATGCTAATAGATTTGAAAACTCAAATGATACACAAATTTATTTAAAGCTAAAATTACCAAATATATACCAGAAAGATAACTCTAGACCTATCTGTGCTAAAGAAGTTAAATTCATAGTTTCCCAAAACATCACAGCGAGGTGGCTTTACTCATACGCTTGCCAATCACTAAGGAAGAAGTAATATTAATCATTTACAAAATTATTTAGAAAACGAAAGAAAAAGGAAACACTTCTCAAATATTTTGTAAGGTCTGATATCAGAACCAGAGAAATAAAACTACAGACGTCGTTTGTTTGTTTTTGTGATACTGATGAATCCACCCGGAGTCTGGTACCAAGCTACACCTGCAGCCCTTTTCTAAAGATTTTTTATTTTGTGACAGGATCCCATGAGATCACTAAGTTGCCAGGCTATACTTGAACTTGAGACCCTTCTGTCTTGGCAGAGGGGTTACTTTATTTATTTTATTTTATTTTTTTATTTTTTTTTTTTTTGCAGCACCAGGGATTAAACTCATGACCTCATGCTTGCCAGGCAGGCGCTTAGGCCACTGAGCGAGATCCCCATCCTTTGTCTTTTTTGAGACAGGGTCTCACTATGCCATTCAGGCTGGCCTTGAGCTCACTTTGTAGCCCAGACTGGTCTCAAACTCACAACGATCCTCCTGTCTCAGTCTCCCAAATGCTGGGATTACAGGCGTGAGCCACCATGCCCAGCTCAGAGGGGTTACGTTAAACAGAAAAACCACCACCAAAAAAACAAACAAAAAAAAAAACACTCAGATTTTAAAATATGGTACTGGATATCTCAGAGAAAGGAAGCTCCTCATGTCCAGCCTGAGAGCTGTCACAGGAAGGCAGAAGCCTGACCATCTTACTCTGGCCTGGGAACACGCACTCAGGCAACGCACATTTTCCCTGTTCCACACCCACAATGAATGACCACAGAAGCATTGTGAGTATTCGGTCTAGGATACAAATCCATTTCTGCGAGGAAGTGAGTTTACAAACACAGAATCTGCAAATAATGAAGACTGGCGGCATATCGTCAACGGATTTCAACATATTTCCGATGGAAATGAAAAGGGGGAAAGCTGTAGTTAACAATGTGTATTCTACACTTCGTAACAGATGAGCGGGAGAACATGTCTACAACATGTCAATCTAAAATAAATGCAAATTAAAAGTTAAATAATTGGATTTTTTTTAGACTGTAGAAGACATGATAGAAAGCCCGTAAGGATTAAAGACCACTTTTACTTTTCAACTAGAGTAGGGAGGTGGGCAGTAGGACAGTCTTTTTAAAAAGAGGTAGAACATCTGAATTTTGATCCTTAAAAAAAACAAAACAAGACCCTCCATCCTTACCCCCATCTCCTGCCCAACACAATGTCCGTGGTGCCTGCAGTCACCGCCGATCAGTTTACACAGCTAGTTCCAGAGTGTCCCCTGTCTGCATTCAACAGGATGGGCTCTTCGCACCTGACTGCTTCCACTTATCAAAATGTTTTTGAGATTTATCCATGCTTTACACATCTCAGTTCATTCTTTTCCTTGCCGAGAAGTATTCCATTGGATGGGTTTGAGATAGTATGTTTGTCCATTATTCATTTCTCAGTGGGTATTTTGCGTTTCCACTTGGGGATTATTGTAAGTGAAACTGCTATCATGTCCAAGTATTGGCGTAGGCACATTTTCACTTATCTCAGCTAAGTAACTAGACTTAGAATTGCTGACTTGGATTGTCAGGATTTCTTAGGATTTGTCAGGCGTGGTACTGTTGACGTTTGAGAACCCATGCTTATTTGTTGAGGGAACTGTCCCAGTGTGTCCAGTCTCTACCCTCTAGATACCAGGTGTGTACACTGGAAATGTCTTGGATAGGACCCCTGCTTGAAAACTGCTATAGAATTCAGTAGCCACTTAGTGGATATTGTAAATAAAATTATAAAGGCTAATAGTGCTTCCTCCATCAAGGAAACATTTCGTCCTCAGATGTACGACTATTTCTCAGAGTTCTTTGCCAAGGAAACGCAAATCAAATCTCTTATTCACTTACGGAAAGTGGTTTTGAGCATTTCATTCAAAAACCCCAAAGCGTGAGACCCGCACATGGTAATTTTATTAACCAAGTTTGGCTTGTTTGATTTTGAGTGGTATGGTCAGATGCTGCAGTTACCGTGCTAGCCTGGTGCTTAGCCACGTTTGGGGCAGTCCTCAGGGACTGGCCTC
>RJWT010056300.1:0-10048 GCA_004365215.1 Cuniculus paca
AACAGGTTTTGGTTTTGTTGATCAACTCTATATTCTTTTGTTTTCTGGTACAGTATTTTCAACTTTCTTTTTGTTGTTACTTCTGATATACTTTTCATTTTTTGCATTCCTGGTTGGTAATTATTTTGTTGCTGTTAATTTGGATTTTTAAGTGATAAATATATGTTGAATTATCATATACACGTACTAAAAATAAACATTTCTATTTTACACCATTTATTCCACATAAATTCACTTATTTTTCTCTTTCCTGAGAAAGATTTTCAAGGGGTTTTGTTGTGTAAAATGCCTGAGCCTTTTTCTGAGCCCAGAAAATCATCACCATACACTAATAGTTGAGGGTAACAGCACTCTGTTTCACTGGTGAGGTTTCATTGTGAATTCTCATTCCTTTGTGAATCACCTGCTCTTTCCCTCCAGAAGTTTTTAGACTTCTCTGTCTTCATTGTTCTCTAATATATCTAAGTAGTCCTCTAAATGTTATATAATGTATATCTCTTATCTAACTTAAATGCTGTGGTAGATGATTTGTAGAAATGACCACAAAAATTTCTCCTTCCTTGATTATCTGCCACTTTCCAGTGTGACTTTAATGTTCCTGCTTTCGGAAAGTAGTTTTTGTTTCTCCAGTCTTTAAATCTAGGTATGCCTAATGCAACTTGTTTGTCAATGGAATACTAGCAAAGATAATGAAAGCTGAGCATTGAGCAGATCTTGCACATTGGGTCTTGCTGTCTAGTGCACCTCTCAGGACTCTGAGACTACACTGTGAAGATGTGAGGCTGAGGTCGTCGACTGGAAAGATCACAAACAACCGGCTGAGGAATCGTATTCACAAGCTGGTAAGTGAATGTCATCCTAGACTAATCAGTCTCAACCATTCTGACAGCTGACTGCAAACCAAGTCTACGATCAAATTGCTAGTTCTCAATTTTTGAACTACAGTAGTACCTTGGTTCATAAACTTGATACTTTCCTCAATTCAGGTGGCAAACTGAGTTGAAAGAGAACTGAACCAAATTCAATGGTTAGGTTCAATGTTTACCCTTTTGGGGAATTTGATTTGGTTCTCATCCAGTTCAGAATCGTGAGAGAACTGAGGTTATGGACCAAAGTGCCACTTGTAAGGAGTTACACTTTTTAAGCCACTAAATTTACAGATAGCCAATTATATGAAAAAGACTAATTGACAAATTCAACTTTCTTACAGAACTTTAAATCTTAAAGTTTTAGTATTTCTTTACTCTTGGTTTATGTTATTATTTTTAGTTATGTCCTCACATAATTTTGTCTTCATTTGAAGCAGATTATATATGGATTTTTGAAACCATCCCTCTTTTTTCAGTCTGCTTAACTTGTCTTTATATTTTCTACCATCTTATTCTTTTCTAAGTTCTTTTGTCATTTTTTTATTCCTTTCTTTCTTCCTTTCCTCTCTCTTTTGCTTTCTTTACAATATGTCAATGACTAGATTTCTGCTTGGATAATTTATTCTTCAGTTTACCAATCTTCTTATATCTTTGCTTATGTTGCCAGTCATTTTATGTTTTTTACGTCCTAAATTTCTGCTTTTTTTTTAAATAATTGCATTTAATTATATATTATGTCTTATGTATTTTCTAAATTATTTATTTGGACACTGGTCATTTTATTTGTCTTGTGAGATTGTTCCTTTCCACTGAATTTATCCCTCAATTCTAGTGAATTTTCTTGTAATCATGTTTTAATGAGAAATGTCAGCTCACTGCATAGATTCATCTGATCACAAAGAAATTTTCAAAAGTGTTCATTTGTGAGAAAGGGACTAAAGTTAAAACTGACAGACCTCAAGTGAAGAAATGGTTTCCCAGGCACGGTGCTCCTCATACTGTCTACACCTGACTTTTGGGGACACACTCAAGACAGATTGTGGAGTGACTGTTATGTCCCAATCACAGAGTCAGAGCAAAACTCCACAGTAAGAATGAAAGTACACCACTGAAGAGATTACACATTTCCATACCAAGTATTAGAAATTGGATTAAAACTTGGGAGGCAAATCTCAAGTGGGGATGAGAAAAAATATTCCTAAAATGATGATCAGTTTAGCAAGAATATAACAGAAGACTTTCTAATAATTGGAATAGATATTTCTTTATTGTGTGATGACAAGCTTTGGGCTATTGTTTTAGAAACTGTCTTCAAATCATAACACACAAACACAAAACAGGAGCATCAACAACATGTCTCTGCCTAACCAGGGACAACAATCCTGTAATCCAGCTGCCTAATTAGAGACCTAGAGTTTGTTTCAAGAATAGGAAAATCACCAAATTCATGCGAATCAGCCACAAATGCTTTCAATAGTTGCCATTGAAGAGGTACATGCGTATTTCTCTGATAAGTGTAAGGATGATGTGAACCTATCAACCTCCCAGCAAATGGGAGTTTGGAGAAAGATCACTTGAGAGTTAAACCAACCCACAAAGAAACAGACAAAAAAAAAAAAAAGAAGAGATGGAGGAAAGGGAAAAAATAGTTGATAATTTCATTACAGAATCTTGATGATTGCATGATTTAAATCTGTAAGTTTTATTGGTTGATTTTACTTGTTCATTTGGTTTTGGCCCAAATTTAAAACGCAAGAAAAATAATAATAAAATAATCAAAGTTAACACAAAAACTGATGAAAACACACTTACAAAAAAGAAACTTCTTAATGTATATTCACTGGGATATTGCACAAATATGTAAATTATACTTTACATTAATAAGCACTTAACATGGTTAAGATGTTAAATTTTGTATTAGGTATACTTTGCCACAGTTTTTAATAAATTTCTAAAAAGAGAGAAAAAAAAGTATGTTGACATTGGCCCACTAAAGGGAAACTTTAGTAGACATTTTTCTTGCTTTTGGGTCACTAGCGCTTTTTAAATTTCCTCTTTTGTTTGGAGAATTTCCCATGTTCTGAGTATAAGCCAGGGCTCATTTCCCTTTCTACTGCAGTCAGAGTACAAGCATGTTCCTGGGCTTTACCCTGGCAAACCTTTAATTCCTATCCTGCGTGAAGAAGCAGGTATCTCTGGGGATCTGTCCCACTAACAGTGAGAGCACACACATCAGCAGTCACAAGTAAGAGGCACTCAGAGCTTTAGTGGCATGATTTGCATGATCTGTATCTGGTGGTAACCATGGAATCCCTAAAAAAGCAACCCTATGGTAGAATTTGAGTGTTGTTTCCATCTGTGCTGATCCTCTGTCTCTCCAAAATATTCTGTTGGCTACCTAGGATTTTCAAATAATTTTTCTGGTTGAATCAGTTCTATGCCTTTACTGTTTGTTCCCCAAAATACAATCTGAGGCAGAAGTTGCCATATTACTGGTTTATTATGCCAATATGAATGATTAAGTATGATTCTAGCATTTAACTTAATAAAAACACAGACCTCCCCCCCAAGTAAAAACAGAGAGCAAGATGATTTGAAAAATAATGTGCTTCTTTTTTCCTGTAGGAAAAATTGAAAATTCTTCTCATATAGTAACAAAGTATTTGGAGACCTGTGACACTATACCTTAGAATTTGAACAAGATATTAATAAATCTGGAGCCTTAAAATTGTTTGAATAGTCTGAGTGTATTTCTTACAACCATCTTTCTGATCCTGAGAAAAAAATATATTTGTTCCAATCGGGCCTCCTTCAAAGCAAAACTGGAGAAAGATATAATCATGCTGAGATGTACTTTCTGAATAAACTTTTCAACAAACTACTATTAGACTTGAATTACTGTCCATGTCCTATTTGATCTGATTCTTTGTAGTATTTGTCACTCTGAAATTCTGCTAATCTACATCTTTTGCTTTTATTGTTGGTTTCTTTGGAGTATATAATCAAATTTTCATGATAATGGCTTCATCCTGAGGTCAAACTGTCTGACAGTTTATCAACAAATGTATTTAGTTAATGTTAAATTTCATCAAATAAATAAGTTAAGTAAATAAGCCTTTGGAATCTTTATTGCTACATGGATCTGATTTTTTAGATTTTTCACATTTCGAGTCAGCATTAACTACACATTGACAGAATTAATTTTTAGTGTCTATAATAATTCTGACATATATTATTTTATTCCTTTACAGACAAAAATATAGCTATAGGTTCAAGAATCATGCCTAATATCACAGTTAAAAATTCATGGAGAATTTAACAGTTTGACAGCAAAGATTATTTCCAATATATTATTTTGAATGTGTGACAAGTAATTTGGGAATAGTAACTGTGTTATATTTCAATCTTCCTCACATTTAAAAATGATTAAATATCCCAATTTTCCACAATCTACTACCATAAGACTAGCAAAATGTTTAGCATAGTACCAACTGGTATAGTAACCAAATTTATAATTTGTAATGCTTTTTACCACATACAGTTTTGATTTCCTGACTTCTTTTGTTTCCTTTGAATCACAAATAGTCATTTACTCTCTTTATTACATCAATTGCATTTAGGAAAAAATCAGTTCTGGAAATATTAAAAAAGAACATTCTTCCTTTTGTTAATGTGGATTGATTTAGATTTCTCATTGTAAACTCCCCAAATTATTTTTTAATGATGAAATAGTATTGCAATTTCAATAAAACTGTGTAATTGTCATTGTTATAACAATTTTAATACTTTTCCAATGCACAGTTAAAGAGATTTTTCTCAAACATGTTCCAGATACCTCCCGCTGTGTTCTTCAGAGTCAGCTGAGACAATGACTAGAAGCTTGGTCACATCAAAGTGGTATACCTCCGCCAATGGCCCCTCACAGAAGGTCTCTGGGGATGAGCTCATCCAAGAGAATACTGTTTGCCTTGCTTTTGTCTTTATTTTCTTAACCAATAGAGTGTTTGTCCACATGATGATTTGGCAAAGTTCATTGTCACAGATTTCTTAAACTAACAGTCCCTATGTCAACCCTAGAACAAAAAGCAGTTATATTTGAACTTTTGAAGTTTGCTCAACAGTCTTGAATATTCTCTACCATCAACTACAAAATTTCCTTGTAGCTAAGGTTTTTTTCTCCTGTAATTCATATTAAGGCTTTGGTATAGAAAAATGTGTATCATTTTATTTATTTATTTATTTACTTTGAGATAGGGTCTTGCTCTGCAGTTCAGGCTGGCCTTGAGCTTGCTTATGTAGCCCAGGCTGGTCTCAAACTCACAGCAATCCTCTTGCCTCAGTCTCCCAAATGCTGGGATTACAAGTTTGAGCCACCACACCTGGCTGCAAAATGTGTATCAATGTAAACTTTTTGAGTTCATTAGTTTCAATTGAAAGTAAAATATTATTTGAGATTGAATATTTGCCTCATTTCTCTGAAAACCTCTCCATGGTGTTACATCTATTTATTTCTTTCTCTTGTTAAAAACTAAATTACCTTATTATGAATACTCTAGCAATGAGAATCAGAAGACTTTTTTTTAATGTTACCTGTTAGAATCTGACATTTTTTTTTTCTCCACAGGAGCACATTTAGAACTTTTACTTTCAAAATAACAGGTTTGAGATTAGGAAAGTGTTTTCATGCCATCTTATTATTTTTTCCATCCAACTTTCTGCAAAACAATGGGGATCTATGCTGAAGAAAATAATAACACATTTAAAATCTGTGGAAGGTAAAGAAAATTACTACTCAAGATAAAATACATTTTCCAGCCACAGGTTAATATTTGAAGCAGCTATAGATCGATCTAATCTTACTGTTGCACTCCTAAGAACATTTTACAAAAGTCTGAAATTTCTTAAGATTCTTTATAAGATACTACTAGCAATTAGTAAATGGGCCACACTATCTTTCACCTACAAACCTTTCAGCTTGTGATTCTTTGGACCTGGAATACCCTTATTAACTTGGTTAATTCTGATTGCATCATAAGCTCTCAGCTTAGGTACTCCTTTTGTGGAAAAAATTCTTTCCCTGCTATTCACAGTCCACTTAGATGTCTTTTTGTTGCTGCCGAATGGTTCCTATATTAATATTTAATATCACATTTTAATTGTTATTTCATCTGTCTCCTCTAATAAAGCATGAGATCCTTGAGGATATGTGGTGTTCTGGGCCATATGTCGAACCTGTAACACTTAGTGCATCATGCAGTCTGTAAGTTTTTGCTACAAGTATATTAGCACGGAAATTATGAATCAGGAGCAGGAAGTTTACTCCACATAAAGTTGTCTTCTTCTTTTACTTCACAGCATCCATTTCTCCACTAACTACCCCATGGTCATTTTTTCAGAGCAACAAATTTTCAGTGGAGAATTATCCCTTCCTATATTTTCAACCATGTGAATTTTAGCAAACTTAGTACACAACCCCTTCAAACACCAGTTCATGAAGGCTGTTGCTGATCAAAGGAGCTGCTGCAGAGACGATATCATTAGAGCAGATGTAATCAGAGTCTGTGAGTTTCCTGCAGTTCAGAAACAAGGGACTTCTTTCCTTTTGGAACACATGGATACTAAATTCCATGATTTTGGAAAGGTTAGCAAGGAAGACAGAAAATAAAAGAAGCCCAAGACCAAGATCTGGTCTCTGATATTAAAAGGTTGGGGATAGAAGTTCATATGAAGAGAAAATGTGTTCCAAAAGTATGGATGCTTATTAATAGAAAGAGCTATTTTCTTCTCTTCATTTCCATGCTTCTCAATAGTGAAAAAATGTTTCTCAAAAATCAAACACTGTTAGAAATTAAAATAAAAATGGTGCAAATTATATATATGATCTATGACTTCAAAAGATAAACAGTTGATTATTGAATCTAAAGTTTAATTTTCTTTAGGAGCCTTTAAGTAATTCCAGGTCCTTAAGTACTTTTCTGAGGTAGACGGAGCTCAGACTCTACACCTCTCCTCATCTGCACAGATTGCAGACTCAGTTCTTCTCTAGAACAGTTTCTTAGGCTCAATTTGGAAATAATCATGGTTTTCCTGGAATAAATCCAGCTCCAAATATGATGATCTTGTCATCTGTTATCTGGATGAAATAATTGGGCTTTCCCTTTGTAATGAAGACTAATCTCTGATTTATGTAATTTTGGAACATTGAATTTCTAATTTATTATTCATATAGACTTCTTTCTCATCATCTAGTATCAGGATCTAGTTCCAAGTTGCTTTATTCTAAAAATGCAACAGGTAATCAGCCAATACTGTTTCATCTAAACAAATGAACCACCATTCTCTTTAAATATTTCTTTCTTTATAGAGAAAATAATATTTGTTTTTTGTAATTTTCTTGAAATCATGTGGCTAAATTATAAAGGTAAAAGTCACAAAGGTGAAACTTCTCAGTATATAAGCAAGGGAAATATTTGAATTGTCAATTAATTTACAATAACCCTGGTAAAACTTGCTGCAATTGCAGTGTTTTCCTTTCAACAAACCTGTTTTATAAGGAAGTTTAAAAATTTATCAAATATTATTCACAACAAAAAAGTCTAATAAATGCATTTATCTTGATAGTGCACAATATTAAAATTATTCATTAGTGTTTCAGTGAAATGCTCCTGAGGTCATCAATGTTTTGGAATAACAAATACTTTTATGTTATATAGAGTGCAACAGCATATACAGACTGCTTATATCTGTAGATCAGGTGTTTGATTAATTGCATTTTGGATTATGTGTTTGGGAACTTAAACTCTTAATCACTAAAAATTCACTTTCTACTTAACGATGCTTATAGTTTACTAAAAAAAATTGTATTTAGATCCTATCAACTATGGTATATTCACATTTAAAGTGACATACCCTTTGTATGTGCTCTTGTAGTATAAAGCACAAGAGATATCTTAATTACATGAAATAAAATGTTTTGTAATAGTCATCAAACAGGAAATTTTCTATTGGCTTTTACATAAAAGGCTTTCTGACCCAGGTACTGAACTGCCGATTGAGAACCATGGCATTCTTCCCTTCAAAGTTTTCAGATCATGGAATTTCTCATACGAACAAAAAAGCATGAGGGGAAAACAGATATAGATCAATGTCAACCATATTAACTTCACCTACCACTAAAAGTTATTAAGGGTTTAACGGACCATCGATTGCTCTCAACTTTTATGACTGTCTATTATCTCAGAACTTGGCCTTAGAAACTCCTTTCTTTTTCTTTCTTTTTTTTTAATTTAGAAAGTTTATTTTTTAAGGAAAGAAACAATAAAAACAATGGTACAAAATTTCAAAATAAGATTCTATGAGAGTAACAATGGTTAATACATTGTGTATTATTTTCAAAGTAGTTGCTCCTATTACTAGCTTTAGGCATGAAAATTGATCAGTTTTCTTTTCAATGAACTAATATCAATTAGTAGTATAACTATCTCAACTGTTTTGTGTATTTTTTTTCCTTTTCCTTTCCTTCTTTTCTCCTTTCCCCCACCCCTGTTTCTCTTTACTTTTGAAAAGTTTCCTTCCACTTTACAATATCTATTGTACATTCTGCATCCTATTTACCTTTTCAGCTTACACTAAGGAGACAATATGACGTTTATACATGTGAGTCTGATTTATTTCATTTATGAGTATGGTCTCAAGTTGCATCCATTTCCCTATAAATGTCTCAAGTTTAGTACTCTATTGTATAAAAATACCACATCATTTTTATCCATTCTTCGGTTCATGGGCATTTGGGTTATTTCCAAGGTTTAGCTATTACAAATTGTGCTGCTATAAACATGGGTGCACATATAGCATTGTGGTATGATGTTTTTAATTCTTCTGGGAAAATACCCAGAAGTGGAATAGCTGGGTTGAATGGGACCTCTGATCCTAGTTGTTTGAGGAATCTCCACACTAATTTCATAGATAAAACTCTCTCA
Organism: Cuniculus paca; assembly: GCA_004365215.1. Taxonomy (NCBI): domain Eukaryota; kingdom Metazoa; phylum Chordata; class Mammalia; order Rodentia; family Cuniculidae; genus Cuniculus; species Cuniculus paca. The sequence continues at coordinate 8,849 of RJWT010056300.1, forward strand.
TTAAAATCAGCTTCAGCAAGTAAAGACTTTTGGGAAAAAAGTGTCTTAAAATAAAGGCGAGTTAAGTGCCCTCAGCAGAAGTGGCTTCAAGCAAAGAAGACAGTGTGGAAAGCACAGAGGCGAGATCTGGTGTGGAATGTGCTGCAGAGAATGCTGAGGGGGTGAAGTGACAAGAGCAAACCAACAATAGGTAGAGTAGCACCACAGAGACTGATCCAGAGCTGAACTTTGTGTCTTTTGAAAAAGTCTGAGTAGCCTTTAAATGAGTTGGGAAACCACTGAGTAAGGGCATTCATGATTTAACCCATGTTTTAAACTAGATAGAACTATTCTCACTGAAGAATAGAGAAAACATTAAAGAAAAGCGATTATGGGAATTGGGAGACTTCTACAATGATCCAGGGGAGAAATGGTGGTGGTAACAGCACAGGTGGTGAAAGTGGTCATTTTTTAATATATTTTGAATAAGTTTAACAGCACTTGCTGAAGGACTGGAAATAAGGATGACAAGAATACTAGAAAGAGTTATTCTGAGATTTGGAGTTTTGAGCATTGGAAAGACAGGTTTAATTGAGGTTAGGAAGATTCCGGGGTGTGGTAGAGAGGAGTGAGTTTAAACTTTGTGCAGTTTCAATTTGAGATTTCCATTAAATATGAAAGTACTATCTTTCCTAGTATTCACTGGGGACGGGTTCAAGGACCATTCTAGATTGTAAAATCTCTAGATGCTCAATTACCTTACAAAAAGTCATACAGTATTTAAGTGAAAATTTTGTACATCTTCCTATATGCTTTAAATTATTTCTATATCATTTATCATACTTAACACATTGCAAATGCAATTAAGTAGTTGTTATACTATATTGTTTATGAAATAATGATGAGGAAAACAGTGAGGACAAATACAAATTTTTTCAAAAAACTTTGTCCTGTAGTTACTTGGTTGAACTCATGGTATTGAAGACCAATTGTACAAAACTTGCAGAGATACATGTAGATTTTATCATGAAAGTTTTGGTAATAGAGCTAGTATCCTAAGGAAGAGAAGATGACCTCTGAAGAGCTGCAATGGGAAGATATCAGGCTAATAACATAGTAGCAAAAGAAACTAAAACAAGTGACCATTAGGAAGGCTAGAAACCCAGAAGACCATGGTATGTGTCATTATCACTGCTATCTGCATCAATATTATAAGCAACA
>RJWT010056301.1:0-10050 GCA_004365215.1 Cuniculus paca
AGCTGCTGCTCTGCCTTCTCTTCTTCCATTCCTGAGTTGGCGCCTCCCTCCCACTGCTCCTCCATCTCAGAGCTTCCTCCTCCCTCCTCTTCCGTCCTCGAGTTTTCTTCCCCCTCCTCCTCCTACCCCCAAGTTTCTTCCTCCTCCTCTTCCTCGCCCCAGCTTTCCTCCTCCTCCTCCTCCTCCCAGCCTCCTAATTTTTAGTATGTGGAGAAGGTTGATTTATCAATTTCCATGAGGACAATTAAAGAATATACCAAGGTAATGTAGCTAATGATGATATAATTACTATCATCAGCACTGTATTTACTTGATGAAACAAGGCTATTGGATGTTTCTTTCAACCAGTTTAAGTAGTTCGTCCGTGATTAAAAAGAAAATATTTAGAGGCCAGAAAGGGATACTCAGTGACAAATGACATATTTCAAATTATTTTAGATGCTATCACATAAGGTAAACATCAGGACAGATGCCATAGCAGTTTGAGAAGTTATTTTATTTGTTCCTATTCTGCCCCCTTGTGGTTTCCAGAGACTTGCTCCTCAACATAGTCTATAATAAAATGTTGTATTTCTTTATAATGTATATCTAAGGAGGCTATATTTAACCATTTCTATTAAAGTAGCCTTGAAGAAAAATATCTCAGCTCAATATAAGTGAGTAAATGTTTTCCAACTGAGAAATAAATACATCTAAATTATCTCCAAATTAATTGAAGTTATTTACTTTGATTACTAAATAATAAAATTACTGTAACCCAAAACTAAAATATTATGGCATGAAATTACTATACAAACTATATATTTAAAGAATTTCCAGATGTATTGCTGAAGTCTAGATGTCCCCTCAAAGCTTCATGCACTCATACATGGGACTTTGGGGAGGTGTCTGGATATCGGGTGTGTGATGCTGAATTAGGGTACGTGATACTAGGATTTATGGGTGCGTGTTGATACTAGAAGCCACACCTTGAGTGTGGGTGACATCAACCAATAGGCTTGTATCCTGGATGAACTCTGAAGTGACAGAAAGAAGGCAGGCTTGCCGCTGCTGCTTGTCGCTTCCTCATCTCCTGCCTGCTTTGCCATAGATCAATGATGGCAAACCCTTTACAGATGAGTGCCCGAACTGTAACGAAAAACCCACTTATTTATCACAAAGGGTCAACACTTCAATTAAACCTGAATACTGAGGTTTTTTAAACAAAAAAACCCCTCATACATTAACATATTTTCTCTTAAAACAAAAACAAATAATACACCTGCCATAGGTTCGCCACCGTTATTACCATACACTTTTCTCCTCTGCAATGCGTCTCTGCCACACTACTCTGCCTTGGAGCAAGCCAGCTATGGATTGAAAGCACTACCAACTGTGAGGTGAAAAAAAACCTCTTTTTTAATTTTGAGTTCAGGTATTTTGTCTCAGCAAGGACAAAATTAAGATACAAGACCTTTGATATTGAACTCTTTAGAAATCAGAACTCGGAAGCAACTGTTAAAAACGCTATATAAACCATGTGGAGAGGGCTTTTTTCTGCCATGGTTTAAATGTACTATGTAGATTTTGAATGCATTTGTCACTGTTTTACAAAAATAAACCTTTATATTGATGCATCAGAAAGAAAGAGGCAAGTTGTGTAGTTGCTATAGCTACAGTAATTGTAGTACAAATTTCTCTAATGGATTAACTTGAAACCAGATCTGGCCTGCAATGAACATGGTGCCAGTCATTGTCATGTTTAAATGTTAAATACTAATAAAGTAAAGATATAAAATTGATAATATCTCCTGGCAGGTTTTGTTATATAGTGCATAACTACTATTATATACATGTCTACATTTTGAGGTTTTAAGTAAGCAGGCTCTAAGCTACATTACTATTAATCAGTATTACATTTGATATAGCTTTTATTAATTATTCCATGTTACATTTTGTCATCTACACTACAAGTAATTCTTACACAAATTAAGAGATATAGAGGAATTTTTTAGCAGTGTAATTTATCTTTATGTTTGTGAACTTGAACAGGTAAGTAAACTTTTAAATGAAGTAAGAAAAACATGACTAATTACAATAACATTTTTACAATAGTGTCCAAGATTCAGTGAGACCATAATCATTTAATGACTATTATCATAACTTTAAAAGCAAAAGCAAAAGAACATCAGTGAGATACTAACTATGTAATATAAACAAGTCAGAACACTTTTGCATGTGTACAGTCACACACATGCTGTGTTTTCATCATGACTTCTGTCTTCTTTGGTGATTTTCATCAAGATTTTCTGTCCTCTTTGGACTGAATTATCCTCAGCAAAATAATAGCATAGAAGCTGGCCAGTATTTATGAATGAAGAAGTAAGATCTAGTCTAATTATACAATAAAAATACATGTTTATTTGCATTATTGTGATCATTTAAATATAAACATAAAGTAGGCATAATTTAGATGACCACCTTACAAGCACCAGGCAGACCTGGGAAGCCCAAATATTAAAAGTAGTTTATCAGCAACAAAGTTTATGAAAACTTTATCTTAACAAAGTTTATCTTTATAATGCCACAAGTGTCATGTATAGTCCACTAGCTGGTAAAATTAAGATTCATTGTTCAAATTATTTTTGATATTTAAATTATCTTGAAATAAAATATTCACTTGATTTAAATGGAGCTACCAGCAGAAGGCAGCATACCACTAAATAAATACTGACTTTTCTCTATGCTTTTTAAAGGCCAAGGAACATTTCAAAAAGAGCAAACAAGTTCAGAAGTCATAAGACGCATGAAGTTTAAAGCCAAGCTGCATCAACATGTTTGAACTGTTTAGCTTTATAGCTTAATAATGGCAATCTGTAGCACTCTTTGACAAGATGTGAAAAGGAATGTTATGAGGGAAAACAAAACCAAACATCAAAAGTATTTATGACACCGAGATACTACATAAAGCAACTCTAACAGTTTTAAATAAATACCCTTCATAAGTATCATAGTATTCTCAGGTTAAAACTTCACAATAGGACTCATTTATGTTTAGGATTTCAAAATAGATAAATCATAAAAGTTGCAGTTACAAATGAATATATTGAACACTAACGAGAGCAGTTTATTAAAACAGAGAGTGCTTGCTGATCAGGTTCAGAATGACCGCACACTAAGGAAAAATTGTTCAGAGTATTTGTTTCTTTCCTTTTCTTAAGTTTAGAGTATTTGAACTAGTCAACTAGAATTAACTCCAAAGAGATGGAAATAATTTTCAAATAAAGGCTAGAAACTATTAACCTTTCAATAAATGTATATTTATTCTACATATTGCTAAAATCATCACTTAATAAAGTAGTGACTACAAAACTGTATTAAAAAAAGGTAAAAATTCACAGATGTTGGAAGGACTCTTAAAAAATTCAAAAGTTTTCAAGCAATTTTTATTCATAGGAACCAATGCAATTAGTTACAAAATTAATTATTTTCTTGATCTCTTTCAGTTTTATTTGGTTTGATAATGTAAGTTTAACTCTATGATAATTCTATTACCAGAATATTTAATGCTTGCAATTTTGATTAAACTGTTATCACCAATTAAAACTCTTTATTATAAAATCTGTCCTAATTAGAAGCTAAAATATTTGGTCTGAGAATAGTGATTAATAGAGATAGGGAGGAAGTGTGGATAAAGAGGCTGGATCAAAAAATGTTTGCGCTATATCTGGAGAAATAGTACAATGAATCTTATAATTTTGTATAATTGATATATTTTAATAAGAAGGATTATTTAAAAATATGGAATTATTATTTAAAATATGAACTCACCAAATAAGATTTTTCCTTTGATGTATTTCATGGAGTGAAAGGCAATTGTAATGCATATGGATGCCTATAGACCAGGGAGAAGTCTTAGCTTTTAATCAGTGGCATCACTGTCCTGCTTCTTGGTACAAAACTTTCCCTCACGGGAACAAGACTTCTTCGCCAACAGAGTATAAGACCCTGGGAACAGGAGTCATAAATTTTGCTACTGGGTTGCTGAGGGTAATGGTGTGTGGTACCATTCCCACTTCCACCCCTTGATTCCTGCACCCATGAATCTTGGTTATGGGAGACAGTACTACACCGTGGCTGCTGATTCAAAGCATACACAGCCTTTTGAAGAACCCTGCCCTGGCCCTGTAAGCTATTTCACCTAGCTAACACTGTAACTGTGTTTTCAAAAGACCGCTCCACTTTTGTATCAATCTAGCCACTTCTGGATGGTAAGGAACATGGTAAGCTTCTGCTTTTGGTCTCCAAGCATGTTCAACATAAAGACATTTAAAGTTGAAAGAAACAATACATAAAAGTATCAAATGGCCAGGGATCTAGCTCACTGGCCTAAGTGAATCCCTGGTGCTGCAATCAATCAATCAATCAATCAATCAATCAATCAAATATAGCAGCGTGCTTGATGAATCACACAAGATCTCACAATTTTGTGAGTTTCCATTTATTATTCCACCTGTTAATTGATCTTTGAAAAAAAGTGGGGATTTTGAAGTCTCCCTTTAACACAAGCAACATACTCAGACCAAAACTTCTATAGGCTTGATTGGTAACTCGATTTCAAATATATGTTTCAGTAAATATTTCAATGCAGAGACTTTGTCTTATTCAGCTTTGCCCCATGAGAACTGACATGAATTTCCACCCCAATAAGGGTGATTTAATGTTATTAGATTATCTATTATTCCCCAAAGGTACTTGGAAAATGAATGATACCTGTCAGTTTACCTACTCATTGGAGCTGTTAGTTAATATGATGTGATTTAATATGGAAGGGTAGTGTTTTGTAAGTTATATTAATTTTTAGTAATGTTCCAGGAAAATTCAATTGTCTGTGCCAAAAATATCTTTGTTTCATTTATTTAAGCACACTGATGTTTGCTTTACTTAGATTTAAGAGAGCCAAAGTACAATTAGTGCAGAAGTGCTTGGAATAAGATTGTCACACAGTAAGCACTGCAATTTGAAAGATATTAGGTTAGGAAACAGATTCTCTTTTGACATAGAGGCATAACAAATATGAAATACAATAAAGTAAAACATAAGACAATAAAATATTTGAAAATACAAATGAGCAATGTATCATGAAGACCACTATATAAAATTTAATTGATTGATGGATTAGTTTGCTACACAAGTGGCACTTAAAAAGAACAGAATAAATATTACCAGTAAAAATTTTTTACTGTTGATTCTAAGTTACACTTTTGGGCTTTTTTGTTTGTTTGTTTGTTGTTTTTTGTTTTGTTTTTTAGACAATGTGTTACTATGTAGTTCAGGTTGGTCTGGACTCACTATGTAACCCAGGCTGGCCTTGAACTAGAGATGATCCTCCTGCTTCAGCCTCCAGAGTGCTGGGATAACAGGCATGCACCACCATACCTGGCTCAAAATTATACTTCTTAACAGGTCTTTATGAGAAATGTTACGTGAACTTGCAGTTGTTGCCCTCCACCACTTTATTTCAGGCATTGTTAAATCTCACATAAAATATGTAGGTCTGTATTATACTTTAAATTAAGTAATTTTTTTGGTAAACCTGTCATCCAGAATTTGAAAAGCATATGGCCATGAGGTTCCCCACACAAGGTTTGATACATGGTACGTAAGACCGAGGTCGTTATCTCTGACCATGGCCAACTGCAGGCCTAGATTCACAGAAATGTCCTGCATGAGTCCTGCTGAAGACCTAGAGGCCATTGCAATGCCCCCCTCCACAAGTCCAACTGGGGGACATGAATCCACAGTAATGCGTCATGCAAGTCTGTATCAAGGATCTGCATTAGGAAGGCCCAAAAGTCAGTGATGAAAACTAGAAAGTCTGCAACAGTGGGGTGGAGGATCTGCACTGGAGCCAGGAAGTCAGGCCCCAGGTAAGGACCAGAGCTCCCCAGAAAAGCACTGCAGCCATCCTCAGCAACAGCCAGGTCCAGAACTCCTCTGATGAGAACAGCCAAGTTCATATCAGGAAAGCCAGCATGACAAGCTTCTGCAGGAGAATCAACAGCACCAAAATCTTTCCCTTCTCTTCTCTTTTTATGTTGTTGGCAACAATCCTCAGATGGGACTTTCACACCCATCACCACAGTGATTCTGTTCAGGTGGGTGTTACAAGTTGACCATGAGGTAATCTACCACACACTTATAACTAAATATGATTTAAGATCATTTTGTAAGGCATTGGAGATTGAGGTGGGCATGTGATCAGTAATCTTCACAGCTGTTTACACACAAACTGACTCATATGGAGAATGGTAACAAAAACAAAGCATTTATTTACAGTATGCGTTAAAGAATGTTGGTCAGGTGACAAGAAATGAATGTACTTCAAAACACAAAGTCTGTGGGTTGCTCTAACACATATCGTCTCATCCTTCATAGCATCACATTATGCCCAACACTATTTAAGCCCTATTTAAGGTAAAAACATATCAGAGACAGTATTGACAAAAACCTATTTCTTCTTTGAAATTCTCACTTTCTTTATTTCAGCATTCAAGTCCACGATCATAAATTGTTAGTTCACTTGATAAATAAAATTTCTATCCAAAATTGAAAGTGACTCACCAAATAGCATTTTCCCTTTTGTAAGATATCTAAAGTACAGAAACTTGTCTTGAAGATATTATTGCATAAATTCCAGAAAAGTGGACAACTGGAAACAAATCTGAGATTGCTGTTGTGGGAGATTCTATGAGATTATTCTTGAGTAGTTTAGCATCTATTGTAAATAATTTCGATATTATGCTAGACCCATTTAATATTCTGTGGGGGTTGCAAAGCAATCCTGCAAAGGATTGGGTTTAAGATTATATAGGATTATATAGTTAACAGACGTTTCAAAGATTCTAACATTATAAAGTAATATAGTAGAGCTCTACTTTTCCTAATGAATGGTAACGAACTGAGAATTTTCTAAATGATAGAACATAGTAGAAGCCATGAGCTGTTTTGTCTCGTTTTCTGAATGAATTCATATCCACGATAATAGTTAAAGCTAGAATTACTTAATGAATCTTACCATAACTCTCTTTGATACCCTAAATCCACACATCTCCGTACTATCTTCAAGTCAAATTGAATTATAGTTTAAAAGAATAATGTCCTCTAATTTTCCAGATTTTTCATCGTGGAAAATGGTTCACCACAGAAATGGTTCATGCCACTGAACTCTGCATGGTCAAGATGGTCATAATTGATCTTGTAAGAATTGGTGTCATTCTTGCTTTACTGATTGCACGAGTAGTAGATTGAAGAATTTTTCTTAATTACACAACATTACTATTTTGAACCAATATGTGGGTACTATCCTTATTGACAGTCATCACAAATAGACACTCAGAAACTGGAGAAACAAAGACACCATGTACTTTTCATTTCCCACAGGAAGCCCATAGAAAGCAGAATCAGTCTAAACAAACATCATTGTTATGTGATACTGTGGCTTCTAGTTAATTTGTTTGAATATATTAGATTTGAAATCCTCAGGAATTAACACTCTTTGAATAAATGTCCAGGAATGGGGACAGTAGTGACAGATTTATATTGATGAGTTTATAATTTTTTTTCTGAAAATTTTCCATTGCATTTGATACAATGCATACTGTTGCATATTTCATGGGGCTCCTCAAGGACACCACTGATGATCTACATTTGAGATAGTTTCATCTATAAATGGCTTCTCTATGGTAATTAGGTGAAAATCTGTATCTCAATACAGATTATAATTCTGTTTAGTAGTTTGCTGGTCATTTTGTCTTTCAGAAGTCATAACATTATTAGTTATTTTCAGGGATCTCTGCAATTACTGTCATCAGTGCCGCCCATATCAGTACACACATCGATGTTGTCCTGAGATGTAAGTATTGCTCTATGTCCTCCACCCATCTGGGTTCTATTAGACTCACTGAAAATAAAAGGCATATTCAAAGGGCAACATCTCTCAGGATCTATCTTTTACTGCTAATGACCACCACTACAGAGGTTTTAATGATGTCAGAGCAGAGTGTGCTCTTGAATGTCCTAAAGTTTCTCTTCAGGGGATAAAGTGATAGCTTCACAAAAATCAGTTCTTTCTAATGCATCTACTGTAATTCAAATATACTGCCCTCCAGTGGTAGAAAATGTAGGTCTATCAAGTCAGAGGTAGCTTCTATGGATGATGCCAGAAAATCAACACATACAGTACTGTTGAATTACGATTCCTTTTTCTGTAAATTTTCCATTGCACTTGATACTTAAAAACCCTTATTTTCAACAAAAAAATTATTGTCAACCGCAATTTCTTCTCCAAAACAGGTTTATCTGGTTTTGGGAAGAAAATAGCTTTATGTTAAACTTAGTTGCGTAGAGATTGAAGCACTACTGGGTCTATGAACCTAAAATATTTTAGAAACATTATAAAATTAATTCTTATGTTCTTATCTAGTCTGAGAGTCAGAGACTTTTTGATAGATGGCATGGTCAATTTATGTTAGTGTAATCATTGATATATGGTATTCGAATTATAGATACCACTTTACTCTTTTTGTTGGGATAAGTAATTTTCTCTTGTGATTATATTTTGTTTTAAAGATACTGTAATTTGTGCACTAATGAAAACCCTAATTGTTTTTACAAACAGTTTTGACTTATTTTATTCTTGGTGCCACTGTAAATTATAATCTTCCACTATATAACAATCTCCTTCTGTCTCATATGTCTAAATGACAGAAGGTAAAGAAAACATCTCACAGACGGGTTTTTCTTTCTCCTTTGTCTTTTTGATGTCAGCCTGATACATTTTATTTCTATGTATGGAATAAACACAATAGTTAAGATAAAATCCATATATCCAGTGCACACAAAAATAGATTGAATATAAAAGAATGGAAAGATCAACCATGAAAACAGTAATCAAAACATTAGTGGATAGATGCATTAATATCAAACAAAATAGACTTTAAAAACAATATATTTAAAGAAGACAGAGAGAAGGATATCTTCAGAGTCTTTTATGAAATGAATATATTTTACCATTTCTAATGCTCCTTTTACTTCTTATAGATGTTTAATTACTTTACAATTTCTGTTCAAATTGAATGACTTTAGTATTATTCACGAGGTATCTTTGCAAGCTACCACAGTTCTTATTTTCATTTAACTTGTGATGACATAATTTGTCTTCATTCTGAAGCATAGTGTTTCTAGACATATATCCAGAAACTTTCAGTTTGATAGTAAAGTTTCCTACAGAAGTTTTTGGGTGTAATTCCAGTGCCCTCTGGCTTTCATTATTTTTTTGAAAAGTCAATATCATATTCAAAACTACATTTGTAAAATACAAAATACATTTGCAAATAGGTTCTAATATATTTTAAAATCTACAATATGGCATGAATTGCAACATGCATTTTAAACAAGTATTGTGGAGTATTCTTCATGAAATTTTTGGATTTCTGTAATTATGTGGATGATATGGGGAAAGAGGAAAACAATTCAAAGAAAAGTGATTTAAATTATAAAGGTCAACTAAATCTAAAGAAAGTATTTAACATTCATCTTTTAACACTGAAATCCCTGTTTACACTGGTTATTGGGATCACCAGAAATCTCAGAGTAGGAATTGTGTCCTTAACATGTCATATTTTAATTTTGTTCAAAGACTTCTCTATCCCTCTTAATTGATTTCCACTTACATAAAGTTTTCATACTTTTTACCTCTGCACCAAGAAGATTCTGCCTCACTCTTTTATAGCCTGTCTCGCACAGCTTTGCAGATTAAACCACTGAAATTAGAGTTACAACTGATTAACATTTCCACTGAAAGCACTGTAATTTGTAAGACGTGGTTTAAAATCAAAACAACACAGAGATTTTATTTGCTGTCATGAAACCAGAATCCAATAAACCTAACAACTTTCTGCCTTTATAGATCATAATTATAAAATAGTAAAAAGAACAAAGTATTAGTTAGAATTAACAAATAAATTGATATTCCTTTCCTTGAGTAAAAGCCCAACAAATACATTTTTC
>RJWT010056302.1:0-10049 GCA_004365215.1 Cuniculus paca
ATGGCAGGAAAATTATGGTGGGATCAGACTAGCAGTAATGTTGAACGAAATAAAATATAGATAATGGAAAGTAGGGAGATCTTTTTCAAGTGGGAAAGGGAACAAAAGATGGAGGCAGGGGGAAGGGAAGGAAGAGAAAGAGGATAAAAAAAGAAGGGAAAAATGGAAATGGAGGTTTTGCAAATGGGAAGGGGATCAAGAGTTGGAAAAAGCAGAGAGGGACAAGAGGTGTAGGAGATGATAAAAGAATTAAGCAGTGTTACATGCATGTGCCAACTCCCCAAAGCAAAAGTAATCATTATGTACTGCAAATATGTACTAAAAAATGCTAAATATGTATTCAAAAGCCAGAAAGTTAACCTAATGCTATAACTAGCATTATTCAGGACAGTTACTGACGTTCAGAACTTAGTTTTTCTAAAGAGGATTGTGAAAAAATATTAGTAAAAGGGGCACCTAATTCTACCCTTAAAAATATATCCAGATTCCAACCATTTCTTTCTCCCTTTCTTTTTCATTCCTGCAGTGCTGGGGATTGGACTGAGGGCCTGGTGCATATAAGGCAACTGCTCTACCACTGAGCTACACCCCCAGCCTCCAGCCATCTCTGATCCATCTCTGCTATTACCTTGGTCCAAGTCATGAATATCTGTCAACTAGATTACTGTGGTAACCTCCTCACTGATCTCCCTGCTTCTTTCCACACTGAGCCCTACAGATTCATCTCAACTGAGTAGATGGAATGACAGTATTAAAATACCGGGTTTCTCCTCTGTTCGAAACCCTCCAATAACTCTCCATCTCCCTCAGGGGAAGAGCCAAAATCTTTACAAAAATCCTCCAAGACTCTATGCAGATTCACTTCCACCCCCCTCTCAATTTTAGCCATCTCCTGCTATTTCTCTTTGCTCTAACCATACAGGTCCTTTTAGTAGTTTCTAGAACGTCCCAAATTCACTACTGGGCTTAGGGTTGTGCACTTGTAGCACTCCTACCTAGAATTCTCCTCTTCCTAGTACCTGTATGGCTCCAACCATTGCCTTCTTCAGGCCTTGCTGAAACTTATCCAGATTTCAACTACTTTTTTTTTTTTTTACCATCTCTGCCACCACTACTCTGGTTAAAGTCGTTATCACTTCTCCTTGGATAATAGTGCAAAGCCAATTAACTATTAAAAGCTATGATTCACACTCCCCTTCCTCCTGCATTACCTTATTCTTCTCGATAGCTAAACACTTCTGAACATAGCACACAGTTTAGTTATTTATGTGTTTCCTTTTCTGCTTCTCAGTGAATGTAAATCCTACATAGGCAGAATTTTGCTGCCTGATTTAGAAACTGTTTCGGCCTTACTGTTGAGGAGATTGCCTGGCTCCTATCTGTCACATAATAGATTCTTGTTGAATGGAAGAATAAAGTCATGGCAACAGAACCTATAGAGAAATATTAAGTAAATTGAGATAAAAGCAAAGGAACATGAAGGGCTAAAAATGAGTCCGGAGCCTAGAAGTACAAGGACAGACTGAAGCACCAAACACAACATACCTCAACTGGGTACATGACAGCTGGGTACTGCGTGAGACTTAGGAAGAAACTGTTGTTAGATAACTTGAATAAAAGTTTCTAGCACAAAACTTGTGGGTTGGTCGTCCCATGGAGATATGAAAAACAAGACAGTAAATCATGGTTGGATGCGGAGCCTTGCAGGCTGTTCACTGAGAAAGCACCCTACTATGTCACCAGGAGCCTAAATGTTCTCCCAGGAGCCAGCATCGCAGCCTGGAACACAGAAAGTACCATGTGTTTCCAAAGGGAAAACACATGCACCGGCTTCATTTAGAAACTGCTAACTGGAAAACCTGCTGACAGAATGTGGGCTGAGCTGAGCTCCTGAAATTTATTATAGAACACCTGGGGATGGGGCATAAAACCCAGGGCAGGTAGAGGAGCATAGTTCTCAACCTTGGTTGTGTGTTGGAATCACCTGGAAAGCTTTAAAACTGTGGACACCTGGATTCAGTTAAATCAGAGTCCCTGGGGTGGGACCCAGGCATGAGTGTTTTTAAAAGGTCCTAAGGTGAAGTTAAAACCTGTTCTAGAAACATCTGTTTTCTCTTCCAGTGATACAAAGTAAACCTATGCACCAAATGATGTCTTAGGGGAAAACCAGAGCTTTATCTGCCCCTACCAAAGGTAAAGTTTGCTTACTTAGAATTATCTCAGTACTCTTAGGAATTCAACATTCATTTATGCATTGGGCTGGGGGTAGAATCAAGGGCCGTGCACATGCTAAACACAGGCTAACACTGTGCTACACCTCCAGCCACCATATTTCAACATCGGATCTTTAGTTAACATTCACCAGCACACCACCTCTTCCCGGAGCACCACATCAGGACCAAGAGGCCCACCTTCCCCGGGGAAGAGCATGCTGCCTGGAAACTTTTGGAGGGTCTTAGGCCATACTGGCAGTGTCCTACTTTGGAAGCCTGTGGCTGAGTATTTTCATATGCAGTCCAAGATCAACACTTTCATACCTATTCTGTACAACTTCTTGCTGCCATGGGTTATTTATACTCTCATGTTTCCCTCCCACACTGTAAACTCTGTCAGGGCAGAGACTGGGTGCTCACTGGGGCACTCCCCACCCCTGACCTACTTGTCAGAAGTAACGGTTTTACATCACACAGAGCTCTACACACATAGTCGAGAATTAGTACTCTGGAACATTTTTCTGAATGCAGATGATGCTCTGAACATTAGAAGAGTACTTTCCCATGGAATCCATGTTTATTTGGTAAGTGTTTTAGAGTAACAGTGAGTACTGCTCTTACTTTACAAAACTCTCAACATGAACTGAGGCTTACAGTGTACCTAACAGGTGGCAGGCATTTCATACGTATTATATTATTTAGCCCCAAATGCCTGGGGCCTAAAGTACTATAACCCCACATTTGTGGAAGAATCTGAGGCTTTGGAAGTATCCTGCTGAAGTTTACAAAACAGTAAGTAGAAGGGCCCGAATGCAACCTAGGTAATCTATTTTTAGAGCCCATTATTCTAAATCAATAAACCAACATTCCATAGACAGCAGAAACCACAGAACTGAACACTGCACTGAATCCCTTCCTGATTTAACTTAGGAATTAGTTAACAATAAAGGGTGTTCTGTTTTACAGAGCATTTCTTAAAAACTGTGAATGAAGTTACCTAAAATTTCCTGTCAATTTACATTATAATCTCAGACATTTTTTTTTTTTGGCAGTGGGGATCAAACTCACAACCTCGCGCTTGCCAGGCAGGCGCTTAGGCCGCTGAGCTAAATCCCCAGCCTCTCAGACATATTTTTAAATGTGCATTATACTCAGAGTATAATGTCAACTCAGAGGTGTTGTCTTTTACATTTATTTGCTTGTTCACTGGCAGAAGCTCCTAACTCTTTAGCTTTAAATGTTTCAGTTCTACAGCCTCTTAGGCACTTAATAAATAACGTTACAGAATTTAAGGGGTAGTAGACTCTACCTTCATCCAATAGCTAAATGAAAGAACAGGTAGTTCATTTTCCTGTCACAAAAAGGCCCATTTCAGCATGCTGTGTATACATGTTTTCAATAAACATTTTATACTTTATCACCTAGTATGAAAAATAATGATAGTTTTATATCAACTGCTTAGTTTTGGAAAAAATAGGAGGATTTCCTTAATCTTGTTCATAGGTAATCCTAACATAAAAACAGTAATGATGTTTAAGTATAATCTTTCTAAAAATGAGGACACAGATGTGTGTTTTTAAAGCACAGGGATCCTGCCACCTTCTCCATTTCCACTAAATAAAATACCTTAGCATGTGAGATGCTGAGATATGCAGATCAACTACTAGAAAACCTTATCAATGGGGTTAAGAATTTTCTCATCTTTTTCAGATTACATTATAAAGCTAATATATTTAAAAACAGGCTTCATTCCAGATTTCCAAGCAAATACATCCAACAGGTTAACATACTGGAGTCTTAGACTGTTTTCAAATGCTGTACTTAACGCTGCTTATGATGTCATGTGAATAATTTTGATTCAGTGAGTGTCAACAGGAAGAGGTCTGGCAAAAACATAAAATTCTGAGCAAACTAACCCTGAGACTCAAGCAACTCTATTACCAGAAATGTGAGTTAAGCCAAACAGTAGTGTGGCCAAGGAACATCAAGGAAAACCACTGTTTTCAAGATTTGTGGTTTCCTCATATAAGGGTTCTATTATGTTCTTATTTGCATGTGGCACAGAGGGGCTTTTTGAAACTATAGTACATTTCAATGAAAAAAATCTCAGTCCAGCTGAATAAATGTAAAGACACTCTTAGTTCTAAACATGCATTCCTGAGATTCTCTAGAAATACATCTGCTGCTTGACATTAATAACATACCTCAGTACCTCATCTAAAACATTTATGATATAGTCCTTTGCCCATAGCCCTAACTTAGGTCTAAAATCTTTTTCCCTTCTATTGAAGAAAAAGCTCCTTGAACATTTTGCAGAAATAAACTGCTATCGTTCTATATGCGTCCTCTAAACCACAATGGGCACAACTCACTCACCGGTCCCACAACTGCAGTTAGGCAGACCATTCATAAAGACGTGACATGCTTCGACTTAGGACACCAAACTGTATTAATAGCATTTGCATACAAAACTCAAAGGTAAATTTTGTCAATTCTCTTACCTATGAACTGATTATAGCTTATGTATAGGGTGATATGAAAGCCCTCATCTAAAACAATATATGCCAACAGTAAAACTAATAAAAATACTCCTGTTATTACCTTATATGTATATGTTACTTCAGTGAACATCTGCATTCCCAGAATTCTAATTTTAATCATAAGCAGCCACATTAATCTAAAAAAATAAAAATAAATATAAGTTGTCTATCTCTGCTTACCATTTAGTATAATATAATACGATGATTCTGTGTAAATTTTACAGCCAGGACCGAGGTCTGCAACCTAGCTCAATGGCTGCCAGCTGCTGGCCTTAGGCAGGTTTTCAACCTCTTCAAATGCTGCATACTTAGAAAAGTACCTAGCAGTAAATATAACAGTTATCAATCTCATTATTTGCTTAAGAAAATAGAGACTAGGCTTCTCTTGGGAATTTTCTGGATTCTGAAAAATTCAATTTGCTGTATATGCCTCTAAACCTGATGCTGATAGAAAGTGACTGTAAGAATCCCAAAATTGTAATGTCCACATCGAAATATTTGGTAATTTTTCCACTTGTCTCAAGATAGGCCAGTTTCTTCATCAACCATCTCAAACTCTGTGTACCTGTCAAAACCCCATAAAATATCAATTTGTCCTGTAATCCCACTACTTGGGAGGCTAGGGCAGGAGGATTGCCACAAGGGCACAAATGTGCTATTGTCTAAGATTCCCCACACACTGTGTGGCTCTGGGAGTCTGCTCAGCACCTAGCATTTCTGAAGCAGGATCCAATGTTTTACAGAAGCCTCAACAGCCAAGACCAATAATGATAAAATCAACTGGACAGTTCCTTAAGAAAAAGGGTTCCCTACAGGTGTTTATAGACTTGCAGGTGTGAGGCTCAAATCTCTTAGGGAAAGGCAGTTCCTCTGACCACTGCACCCCAAAACACAGCTGCCTTTCTGGGGCCTGCATGATGTCAGCGCTGTGCCTAACACAAGCAGCTGCAATCTGGAAGCTGAGTCATCTGATGTCCAGGAGAAATCACTGAAGGGGCCTTCAGCTGACTCTTCAGTGCCAGCTGTTTTTCTGGGCTCTTTGTGTCCTTCCCTACAAGCTGTCAGTATTATGTGGGAGGACAGCATGTGGGCTCTCAGCATTTAGCCTCCCTTTCCCCTTTCCATGATAGTGGTAACAGATTAGCACATGTTCCAACGTCTTGCAGGTAAGTGTGTCTGTGTGCCTGGTCCTGGCCAAAGGAATATAAACAGAAAAGATGGATTCAACCCTGAATTGTGTTTTTAAAGGAAAGGAACTTGCCCTCCACATGCCCTCCTCTCCACTTCTGACACAGGAGGTAGTCTTAGGATTAATTGACCCCAATCATACAAGTGAGAGGTATGTGTTAGCAATGGTGGCACATCAACATATAAGGAAGCCAAGTCCTCTGCACTGTATGATTATGTGCAGCCTATTACGTGAGAGAAAAGAAACGATGTCCTTTATTGTTTAAGTTACCATTGTGTGTGGGTGTGTGTGCAGAGGAGAGGAGGGAGTCCCTCTGACAGCATGTGAACTCACGATCTTAACCCTTCAGTCCCATGGACAGAGCTTGTCCCATGGAGTCAGGTGGATGCCTTCAAGGACGGGGTAGGTAGGAAGCCTCTGGGTACACAGGCCATACTTTCCTGGTACAATCACTTTACTTGAAGATTTGGGATAAAAGAAATGTACTGAGCCACATAGGGTGGTGCGTGCCTGTAATCCCATCAGCTGGGAGTCTAGAGCAAGAGGATTGCCACAAGTTTGAGACCAGCCTGTACTACATAGCAAGACCCTGTACCCTGTCTCAAAAAAGCCCCAAACTAAAACCCCAAAACAATCCCCCCAATGTTCTACTGAAACCAACAGGCATCCAAAATCAAATGTAAAATCACACACTTTTTAAAGCTAGAACATAAGATATTAAATGAAATTGGTCCTTCAAGCAGGATGCTTGAAGCCCTCCTCCCAGATTCCTAAAACATGCAAAAATCTCTTTTATTTTGAGGAATACACTGATGACAGTACTATGAGCATTGGCTGAAGAACAAACAAGGTCTAGATCCAATTTCACTTTTGACTATTATATATTAGATGAGTCCTACTGTCCTGGTGCTTCTACATTTACAAAATAGAGCCACATACACAAATGCCCAATCAATACTGATGAATACACATATTTATACACAATCTAACTCTTTATTCCGATGGGCAGAACATCTCCCACTGGGTCAGGTAGATGCCTTCAAGTGGAGGAAGGGGTAGGTAAGAAGCCCTTGGATACATAGGGCACACTTTCCTGGCATGCAGACTTTACTCAAAGATTTGGGATTAATACACACACACTTTTGGGCTGCATGAAGAAAAAGATGACTTAGGTGGATTTCAGAAGGCAGTAAGATGCTAGGAGTCATTTTCCTGCAGCAATGACATCAAAGTGGAAGTCATACAACCAAAAGGTTGCTTATGACCTGATCGCCCCATTGTGAATCTCTTCAGTGGACTTGTGTTCCAAAAAAAAAAAAAAAACAAAGGTGGAACTTTTAAGAGGTGTTTAGTCCTAAGGGCTTCATCTCATGAATGAATTAATGTCGTTATCTACTGCCTTTTGAGTGTACTGTCTCTTTCCCTTCCTCCCTCCTCCCCTTCTCTTAGCTCATCTGCCATCTGATTCCTTCCACCTCATGATAATGGAACAAGAGGGATTGCCAGGTGCCAAGGACTTAATACTAGATTTTCTGGATTGTGAGTCAATATATTTCTGATCATTAAAACATCTCAGAACTGGTAGTATTCTGTTATAGCTTCTCAAAATAAACTAACACCTATAAAAACACAGTTATAGATCACCAGCCACGTGGGAATGCCTCCAATCTGAAAGACAGATACAAGAAAAACA
Source organism: Cuniculus paca (assembly GCA_004365215.1). Taxonomy (NCBI): domain Eukaryota; kingdom Metazoa; phylum Chordata; class Mammalia; order Rodentia; family Cuniculidae; genus Cuniculus; species Cuniculus paca. Next base: position 7,636 of record RJWT010056302.1, read on the forward strand.
CAGAGAGAAGCAAGAAAAGAAAACAAAAGCAACAACAACAAAACAAAAGCAGGGGAAAATACAAAAGAAAAGTGCAGGAGTTTTAGGATCTCCAAATTCTAATTAATACTCTCAGAGAATTAGCAGAAGATAATGTATTTATAAAATAAACATTTCACAAAAGCTTAGGGGTTAGAGGCTAATATTGACAAAATTAACATTCAGGTAGAATAAAAAGGAATTGGAGAAAAAGAATAGAGATACAGAATTCAGATACAGTATTTCAAGAACAGAAATTTTATAAGGAGTAAAAGGAGAAAATGAATGGAGAAATCATCAAGGAATGAGTATGAGAAAATTTTTTCAAACTAGGGCATTCCTTATTACACAGCCTGACTAGTGTCCAGGGAGATAAATTATGAAGACCCTCACCACTGTGAATTTTTTAAACTTTTTGAGACAGGGTATCAATATGCAGTTTAGGCTAGCCTTGGGCTCACTTTGTAGTCTCAAACTTGCAATGATCCTCCTGCCTCAGCCTCCTGAGTGCTGGGATTACAGGAGTTCACCACTACACCCAGCTATCACTGTGAAGTTTTAGAACACTAGGGATGAAGGAAAGATCTCAAACCCCTCTGGCAGAAGAGATGGAGGGGATAAGAGGGTACATACAAAGAAATGAAAATCAGATCAGCATTAGACTTCTCAGCAATGGTACAAATGCTGGGAAACTTCTAGTGAAAGCAGCCGCCTGTTTGGAGCTCAATATCTAGCCAAACTAGCTTTCAAATTTGAGAGTAGAACAAATGCTGTATTTTAGCTAATGTAGAACACAGGTAACTTTTATGCTTTCTTTCCTTAAAAAGCACTAAAAGATATAAAAAGACAATAAAAAGTCCCTCCTCTGAATTCCAGATTTAAATATCCAGTTTTCGATTTGAAATCTTCAGCTGGATGTTTTAATAGAAATCTGAAAATTAACAAGTCCAAAACAATTATTCATTTCATCTCAAATCTCTTATTTGTACAACCTTTTACATTTCTGTGCAGTTCCTCTGGTTCAAAGTCTTGGAGTTAATTTTGTCTTTTACCTTTCTTATCCACACCTATTCTGTCAGCAAAACTTACCAATTCAAGCTGTAAAATACACCAAGAAATATGCCAGTTTTCACTGCTTCTCCTACTCCATCCCAGCTGTGTCACCTGGTGTCATGGTTACTTTTCTGACATTGCTGGGACAAATTTCCAAACGCCCAAAATGAAGGAAGGAAAGGTTTATTTAGCTTACAATTTGTGGAGGTTTCAGTCTATAATCTGTTGGCTCCAACGCAGGGTTGTGTGGCACTGGGGCAACACTTCAAGGCAGCAGCCAGCAAAAGCAGCCAGAGCAAAAGAGGGCAGAGCAAGCCTCTTTTCCTTCTTTATATTGTACACAGGCCCCTCCCCTCACCCTGGGCCCAGGGAGGGAGCAGGACTCACAAAGTCTCTGTGCCCTCCTCTTGCACAGGATGAGGATATTTACAAAGTAAGAACCCTGGTTCCCTGCTGAGTCTCTCAGTTAAACTTCTAAACTGCTCAAGTTGACAAAATGTATCAATCATAACACCTGGTTTACTGGAACAGGTTCCTAAATGATCTCTGTGCTTTGAGAATAAGCAAGATCGAAACGATTTTCATAAAACACTGAACATCATTTGCCTTTTCAATTCATTTTCTGGTCAGTGCATAGTGGAGTTTTCCAGAGGTTACGTGACATGTGGCAGTGAACGGACAGAGTGCCAGATGTTAAAGAGATTGACAAATATGGAACACTGCCATCTTCTCACTCATCTTGTTTTGAAAACACTATTTTCATAAAATGTTATTTGCATTAACATACAGCACATTCATTATTGTTATTTAAAATCAACATTGTTTTACATTTTTAATATGGTAAAAATCTATAGACATGACCTACATAAAATTCTTTGGAGTCTTCAATAATTAGACAACAAAGGGCTGGAGAAAAAAAAGTTGGCTCAGAGATGCTTTATTCTGCAGTTAGAGGGATTCTTTTAAAACTTAAGTCAGACTAAACTTTCATTTGCTGAGAACCTTGTGCTTGCTCCTCATCTCACTCAGAATAGAGGTGGGCAAGACACTTCAGAGCCCACCCCCCCCCTCTCAAGAATTGTTATTCTAAGTGGAGCCTGACAGCACATACCTACCATCCCAGCTACTTGGGAGGCTGAAACAGGAGGATCGTGAGTTCAAGTTCACCCTGGACAACTAAGCAAGACCCAGTCTCAAAAGTTAAAAAAGCATCTTAAAGGGCAGAGGATGTAGCTCACTGGTAGACTACTTGCCTAGCATGTATGAGGCCCTGGGTTTAATCTCCAGTGTCTCAAAAGAAAAACAAGCAACAAAACAAAACACACAAAAATGAATTACTATTT
>RJWT010056304.1:0-10033 GCA_004365215.1 Cuniculus paca
AGTTTAATCCTCATTATTTTTTCCTCTTACTAATTTGGGTTTTGGTATGTTGTGTTAGTTCATTCAGGTGGTAGGGTTTTTTTGTTTTGTTTTGTTTTGGGTAGAAGAGCTCTTTCTCCTTTTTATGCAGGTGTTTATTGCTATAAACCTTTCTTATAACTTTGCTTTGCTCTTTTTTCCCATTTTTACTTGTTTTAAAAAATCTAAACATTTCTTTTTTAATTCCTTCATCAATCCATTGGTTATTCAGAAATATGCTATTAAATTTCCATGCATTTTTATAATATCCAAAGTTTTTCATTAATTATTCTAGTTTGTTGCAATTTGGTTGGAAAGACATTCAGTATATTTACATTTTAAAAAATAATGTTGAAACTTGTTTTGTACCTTACCATATGGTCTACACTGGAAAACGTCCCACGTGCTGTTGAGCAGAATATATATTCTGAAGTTATTGGATGAAATATTATGTAGAATTATATTAGGTAGAATTGTCTAGAGTGCAGTTTGACTTTATTTCTTCATTAATTTTCTTTCTGGATGAGTTGTCTATTGCTTTAAAGAAGGGTGTTAGTATCACTTATTATTGTATTAGGGAATTAAACTCAGTTTGTGCATGGAGCTACAGCCCACACCCTTGAAAATTTTTAATTTTGAAATTTTGATTCAGAGTCGAGATAGAGTCTTGCTAAGTTGCCCAAAGTGGGTTAGAACTTGATAACCTCTGCCTTAGTCTTCTGGAGCTCTAGGATTACAAGGACTTTTGTCTTTTGTTGTCATTATGATAAAACACAATACTGAGATTTCCCACTTGGTTTCATTAGCTCTTGTGAAGTGAGTTTCATTTATGAATAACTCATATTTTTATACAGATATGTTTGCTGGAGTCTTACTCTACATTCATCTTTCTCTGCCTCCTCCTAAACTAACTTGTAATGCAAGACATTCATGTTCATTAGGAGAGGAAAATAAAACTTTTGTAGGAAGTCAGTTGAGTGAAAACTAGATTGCATACAAAAACAAGATCAAACAATGGAGAAAAAAAACCCACAACAGCAAAAAGCAAAAAACAAATGAGAAAGAGAAAGAAAAAAAAAGAAAAAAGAATAAAGAAAAAAACTCCATTTTCAGGTTTGTCTCTGCTTTCACTGGTAGATCACATTGGAGATAGAGTCCAGATCTGTGTGGATTTGTCCCGGCAAGCCAGTAGGAGCTTTATGGTAGGATAGTGGATAATCTCAGGAACTGCTAGATAGACCCAGCAGGTGTTCTGAGTTCTCGGCTCAGTTGGCCCCTCTCCACATTGGCTCATGGCCAGTCACTGTCTTTCATAGGATGACCGAGCCTGAGGCACTCACACCCAACTAATGCAGTCTTTCACATCTACTGCTCTCTTCCACTGCTGCATCTCTCTGCATCCCTCTGCATCTCTCTGCATCCCTCTGGTGTCACCAGCAGCCACCATGTTTCTGGAGGTTTGAACCACTTCTCCCAAGCAGTGAGTCCTTACTCAGGGAGAAGGCTCCACTGGTTACCTCCTTCTTCTTCACTGAAGTTTTTACTTTGCCTTCCCCATGGGCTTCAATTCCCTCTTCAGATCCTTCCTGGGTCCAGGGGACCCACTTCTCTTGTTATCTTCCTCTTGTTGTTATAGTCCATTTTCTGAATGGCAACTTTCAGAGAGGCTCTTTCTCTGTTGCTTACCACTCTGTTATCTTCCCAGAAGTCTATAGACATGTTATTCAAAGAAGTGTATGTGGGTTAATGTGTTTCAGTCAGAATTTTTCTTTTTAATGTTCATTGTCCTGGCTGGACTACCTTCCTACAAGCTTATTTCCTTTATCTTTTTAATACAATCCAATTAGTCTTTGAAAATTCACTTTCATGTTTCACTTAGAGAAAAATATTTCTCAGATACATCTAGACCTAGAGTCAACGCTTCCTTGGAGGAGCTCAATTTCTGCTAAAATGAATAGTATTTATTGACCAAAATCCTATTCTGGGATGGTATGACTGCCAGATTCTTAGTAAATAAACTGAGACATATGTGAGTGTGTGTTTGTGTGTGTGTGTATAAAATCATATAATCATATTGTGTTTAAACTTGTATTCAACTTCGCTAAGTTTGAACTTGTATATTTCTTTTGCTTAGTTTGAGAATCTATGTCACTTAATAATATTAATACACTATTTATATTTTTCTATAATATCTATGAAATTGTTAGAGTGCATTTAAAAATACTAGAGGGACTTAACCTGCAGGTCTTTTTTTTTTTCCTCTGTGTACATTTCACTACATTGATTGAGTTCAAGAGCTATATTTTAAAGTCTCACTGGGTTATTTTTGTGCTATCAGGATATTTTTGTTGAATTTTGTAATTCATAAAATATTTACATGGTTTAAGTGTAAACACTATGTGATATGCTATTTCCAGTTAATTCTAATTTTTCCTGTTCCTTTCACCCAACTCTCACACTTTCTGTAAGTAACCATTTTTGTTTGTATTTTGTCTTTCCCATGACTGTTTTTCTACCAGAAGCACATATGTTATAAATAATGTCACAAAAATAAGTTATTAAAACAGTTTATTTCATATTTTTATAGGATGCCTTCAATATAAATTCTGAGATGTCGAATTGTTGATCAAAAATAAAATGCATATGTAGTATAGATAGATATTAACAGATTTTCCTTTATAGGGATGCTTTATAGTCTTATCAGCTACATATGAGATTATTTATGCCTTTGTATTAGCTCTTGCTACATAAAATATTCCTCTAGCTCCTTTAAACATCATTAATTTACTTAGCTCATAATACTGTGGGTGGGTAATTTAGGCTGGGCTTTCATTTAAACACTTTTTTGGACAGTGTAAAGGGTCTAAGATCAACAACAAATCAAGTTTTGAGATCAGCTTTCCACTGTTTGTTGTTGAGGTAACCAGGTCACATGTTTCACATCTTCTGAAAGGGTATCCCAAGCATGGTCACATACTGACTGGGCAGAATTCATAGAACAAAGGCAAGGATGCAAGATTGCTTGAGGCCTCTGATAGACCTGGCATGACAGAGTCCTTTTGCATTCTGTTTATCTTTCTGGATTGAGGAAATGGACTCCATATCTTGCTAGAAGTTCCAAAGACACACTGCACAAGAGTATAGGTTGAGGGAGATGTGCAGTTGGGACATTTTTATGAACAATGTGACACATTTTTCACTACCTTGGCAAGACAGAATACTTTAAAGCATAGATTTCTGTCAATCAGTTTGGTATAGAAGCATTTTAGTAAGTTTTAATTTGTATTTTTCATATTATGAATGAGTCAGAATATTTTTGTCAATGGCCTATTCATATCTCTTGCCCAATTTTCTATTAGATTGTCAGTCTTTTATTTATTTATTTTTTTACTTTTGGTATATTAGAGAGATTGGTTCTTTTTCTATAGTATGAATTGCAGTTTTCCTTATCTTTAGCTTGTTATATTTTCACACATTTCTTATAATGTTTTCCACATAAAAGTTTAAACATATTTATATAATTTACTTTATTAGTTTTTCCTTTATGGCTTATAGATTTTTGATTCATAGTTTTAAAAATTTTTCTATTCTTGGGTTTTAGAGGAATTAATCATGTTTTCTTCTAGTTCCGTTAATTTTAGAACTAGCAAATCTTTCTAAGTTAACAGCTGTGCTAAACAGAGTTTCATCTAACCTCATAAAGTAATAACACATTTCAGACTCATTTTCTGAAGGCAACTTCTTGTTGGAAGAGATGTAGAATGTCCTTTCCAGCAGGCTGCTGAGAAACAGAGAAAAAGGCAGGCAAATAACAGTCGAACCTCAATCCAACAAATAGGTTTATTTCCAGAAACTCACTTGTGTTTCTGTTGTTTGAGATTCAAAACATCAGTTTCTATAGAAACAATGTCACAAATGATGGTTAGATTTTCATGCATCTCACCAACTGTGTTTTAACTGTATCATAGAAAAAAAATCCAGTATTTGTTTAAAGTTCTGTATTTCCCATTTCCATTTCTAGGCCTCAAGAAGTGGGAGAGAGACTAACACTTTCAGTGTCCTTTGAGAATAAGAGGCTGGAGGAAAGGCTACTCAAAGGAGCCATGGTCATGGACCACTCACCTCTAATGCCAGTGCAGGAGCAAAGAGAACACAGAGGAAGAGTATCCCAGCCCTGGTCTCTGGTGTTGTCATTTTCTCTCTGACCAAGTTGAACTGGAATTAGCAGTGCGAAAGATCTCAGATGAAAATACATAGAGGTTAGCCTCCAGGGCACAACGAAATAAATGTTGGGAAGATTCTCAGTGTTGAAAGGGCACAGAGACTCTCAAGGGTCTAAGGCAAAAAGTTTAAAGAGTCAGAATCCGTATTATTAATATGTAAAAAATATTTCTTGCTTTGGTTTGGCTCCCAGATGGCTCTTACCTTCAGCGAGTCTCTCAAATAACTTTTGATCTAAACTGGGAACACCATGAGGGTCCCTGTGTATCTTTATCATTCAACTCAGTGTTTAAAACATGAAAGGAACACAAAATAAGTGGAAAAGTGAATGGTAACTACTGAAAACCTACTTTCATAAAACTACCATATGATCCAATAAAACCACTCCTTGGTGCATACTCAGACACAAAAGTCAGAATATACTATAGGAATACCTGCAGAACCATGTTTATGTCAAGGTACAATTCACAGTGCCCAAGTTATGGAGTTTAACACAAGCTTATCAATTGATAAATGGATAAAGAAAATGTGGCACATATACACAATTTACTATTATTTAGTTAGAAAGTGAAATTACATCATTTGTAGTAAATGGAACTACAGATTCTCATATTAGGAGAAAGAGGCTAGACTCAAAGAAAAATATTGCATGTTTTCTCTCATATGTGGATTCTAGCAGCAGGGAGGTCCTATGAATGTAGAAAGGAGACTATTACAGAAAAGCAAAGTGATCAGATGGTGGGTAAGGGAAGATAAAAGTGGGGTGGGTTTGATCTAAGTAGGTAATATATATGTAAGAAAATGTCACTATGAAATTCATTATTTTGTACAAGCAATGTGCACTGGTAAAAACATACAGTCATTCTACAGAAAAGATAGAAAAAAATAAGGAAAGGAAGAAAGAAAGAAACAAAGAGAAAGAGAGAGAGAGAAAGAAAGCAAGAAAGAAAGCAAAAGAAAGAAAGAAAGAAAGAAAGAAAGAAAGAAAAAGAAAGAAAGAAAGTTATTTTCTTTTCCACTAATTTTGTTTCTTACATCTTTTGGAAAGTGAGAAATAACTCAGACTCTGGAATTAAAAGTTCTTTTTCCAACTAATGGATCCTAGAGTATCTTTGTGAGCTTGGGGAAACTCCTTAAATTGTTGAAGCCACAGTTTCTTTATAACAGAAATAACAGAAGTATCTAGCTCAATGCATTCTTATGAAAATAAGTGAGATAATTTATGTGATGTTCTAGTGACATAATGAAAGCTCAGAAATGTTAATTACAATATGAATCAAGGCCTAAATATAAAAGCTAAAATCATAATATTGGAAAAAAAAAAAGCCTCACTAAATTTTCATGGCCTTGGATTTGACAGTGTATTCTTAGATGTGTCATCAAAAGCATGAGTGCCAAAAGGTAAAGGAAACAACTTTGATGACATCAAAATTTAAAACAATTATGCATTAAAGAATATCATCTAAAAAGGGGAAAGACAACCTATAAAATGAGAAAATTCTTTGCAAATAAATTATTTGCTAACAACTCTTTAAAAATTAGTAAAAGACTTGCATAGATATTTCTCCAAAGATTATAAATGGTAAACAAGCATATGAAAAAATGTTCAATATAATAAGTTACCAGGGATATTTCACATTCACTAGAATGTCTGCAAGCACAAAGAAAGAAAGAAAGAAAGAAAGAAAGAAAGAAAGAAAGAAAGAAAGAAAGAGAGAAAGAAAAGAAAGAAAGAAAGAGAGAAAGAAAGAAAGAAAGAAAGAAAGAAAGAAAGAAAGAAAGAAAGAAAGAAAGAAAGAAAGAGAAAGAGAAAGAAAACAAGTGCATACTGGTGAGTTGCAGAGAAATCAGAATCTATTTATTGCTAATGAAAATACAACATGGTTCAACCACTGTGGAAAAGTTTGGAAGTGAAATACAAAACTATGATATAACCTAGCATTTCTACTCAAATAATTATACTAAACAGAGAATTATCATATGGGTGAATGAATTGAAAATAGGTACACTAGTACATGTTCAAACATATTCACAATAATATTTTTTGTAATAGCCAAAAAGTACAAACTGCCGAAATATTCATCAACAGTTGAATGGATAAACAAATTGTGCTACATCTGTGAAATAAAATAATAGTAACATAAAAATAAATGAGTTTGTGTGTGTTACAGTGTGGATGACTTTGAAAGTAACGAGCTAAGTAAAAGAAGTCAGATACAAAAAATTGTTATTTATGGCAAAATTCCATTTTTATGAAGCATCTCTGTGATAGTTAACTGATTATGTCAACTTGAGTAAGAAACGCCCAACTAAACTGTTTCATCATATTTCTGGATGTGGAAGATGCACCCTTGGAGTCTTGTCCCCAGAATGATTTAAAAGAGAAACAAAGAAGGAAGGCTCACTCCTGTTTCTTCAGAGGAGCTGCAGTCTTCTCCTTCACCTTGAACATTGTCTCCTGGCTTCTAGCGCAGACTCATCTGCCTCCAGAACAGACCCTTCACCTCTTGATATGGACTTACACGGGACACTATGGTGGGCTTCAGGCCTTCCACTGGATCCTTCGGATTTCCAGTGTGCACAGACCTTTTGCACTCTTCTACATCTGACTCCATGGGTGATCACTATAAGCCAACCTTGTAAATTCTCATATGTTCGTATATCTTGCATTAAATCTGTTTCTCTAGTAGGCACTAATTGATACAAGCCCCAGTAAATAAACCCATAAGTACAGAATGGAGCCTCATGCTAGCCAGGAACTGGAAGCAGGAGGACTCAGTAGTGAGAGATGAAACAACACTGCCTATGATTTGATAATTTTTGAGGCTGGCTAAAGAGTATAGATATACAAGATGGTCTATTTTATCTATCTTATGTTTCTTAATTCTCTTATTTTTGGTGATATTGGGAAAGATGGTCTATTTTTTATGTACTTGAAACTTTCCTTAAAAGTTAAGAGAAATAAAAATAACAAAAAAATGTCAATTTGATTCTGTACCTAGCATGGATTTTTCTTTTGTAACTGACCTATGAAAGAACTGACTGTAGACCCAGTGTTCCCTATATTCTTTGGCAAGCAAATATAACCTTTATAGATTTTGTAAAATGGATGAAACTCTCTCAAATGATTCATCTCATGCTGACCCACCCAAAACTACATAATTAAGGAATAAGAATCTCAATCTTGCTAGCTCTTTTGTGGTATTTTCTTTTCTCCTTGTAGCTACAGACATGAGGTTCTGCTCTCAGTTCCTGCTTGCCCTAAGCAATCTGAAAATATTTGCAGGCCTTTTGTTTCTGTATTCTGCATCCTTTGTACGTAGATGGGCTTCATAATTTCCAGCAGTTTATTAACAGGCCATATGACTGTAAAAAGTTCAAATATTAGAATAATCACTATGAATTACCCATCCATAGAGTATTAAGATACATATGCAAATGACATAAAATTAATTTGATGTGGATTAATCAAAATGAGGGACATAGTGGTTACTGTATCTGACAAAATGAGAGCTTATTCAGCTTCAGATATGGCTTCGTCTAGGGGACGAATCAGTGTCAAGACTAATTCTTGCTATCTTCATCTCTCCACCACATCTCTGTCTGCTGGGATTTCTTTTCAAGCTTTCACCGATAGGTAGTAAACCAGTCACATAACCCCTTTTGACAGAGGGAATGGGATAATTTTCACCCTTGTCCCAAGGCTATGAGCTGGGTAAGGGTAGCTCCTCAGTAGATTATACATTTCCAAACTCCCACCACCACCAACTCAAATGCTGGACAGGCAAATATGACAAATATGTTCTGAGAGTGCTGGTAATGAATTTTCACATAGACAGCAGAGTTAGAGTCTCATGTTTTCCTAGATGGAGAATAGATTCAGATGCTTCCATATTGCCTTCTATCTGGGCTTGCCATGGTTGGGAAGACTTGGGACTGTGAACAGAAGACCCTGTGAGTGAAGAGTCAGGTTAAGGCTGAAAATGGGAGATCTGCCAGTAGCAGTGTCATTGCTGAAGGATCCAAGAAAAAGGGAAGTTGTTCCTTGGCCAGCAAAGGGAGAAGAGAAGGAAACGAATCAGATAGAATGGACGCCCAGCAGTAATATAGAAGCAGTGGAAGAGGTGAAGGGGATCTGTATTTAAGACCGAGTGGGGATGGAGTCACATGAGTATTATTTTAGTGGACATGGCCATTGTAATTAAAGTATTAACAAGCCAAGTATAGGAGTTAATGCTTGAAATCCCAGCAACATAGCAGGATGAAGCAAGAGGATCGCGAAGTTACAGTGAGGGCAAGTTAGTGTCTTAGGGAGACTGTCTCAAAATAAAATTTGTTGGTATATAATTTTAAATGTATCTTAGTAGGCTTGGGTTCAATTTCCAGTACCCAAAACAGGTAGCAGTAAGAAATTTATCCTATGTGCCAGGCACTAACACTACGAACTCCACTGAATAGGTGGATTATCCCTGTTTAATATGTGGGGAGGTGCATTGTATTTACATGGCCTGCTCAGGCACATGGTATCTGATTGCAAAGCATCTTCCTCTTGCTACTTCTGCTGCTGAATGGCTCCTTGGAACCAGAGTTCACTGTTCTGACAGTCTGTGGCTGAGAACTCTGAGTCTTGCCTTGTTAAAACTTTAACTGATATAGTGCATTCTGGAATTTAGAAAGTAACTATTAATAAACACTGTGCTGAACTTTCTGAAGACTACATGAAGTGCCAGGACCCTTGCTCCCTTTTCAGCCATGAAGGAAATGTGATTTCCCAAAGTAATGAAAGGAATCTGATCCAAGAACCTGTCCCCTTCACTCTACTGATCACAGCATCATTGAAAAGAAAACATTCCATGCAATAAGGAATGAAAAGGGTGAAATCACTACAGACTCTGTGGAAATACAGAAGATCATCAATTCCTATTTTAAAAATCTTTATTCTCATAGGTTAGATAACACTGAAGAAATGGACAGATTTCTAGAAACATATCAATTACCAAAACTGGACCAAGAAGATGTAAAACTACTGAATAATCCAATTTCAGTTAATGAAATCAAAAATGTAATTAGAACCTCACCAACCAAGAAAAGTCCAGGTCCTGATGGATTCACAGCTGAGTTCTACAAGAAATTCAAGGAAGACTTAAAGCCAACATTCCTCAAACTCTTCAAGGAAATCAAAAGGGAAGGAAGTCTCCCTAAATCATTCCTGGAAGCAAGTATTACCCTAATACCAAAACCAGAGAAAGACCCAACCAAGAAAGAGAACTACAGGCCAATCTCTCTAATGAACATAGATGCAAAAATCCTCAATAAAATACTGGCAAACAGAATGCAGCAAGTCATCAAGAAGATTATACACCACGACCAAGTGGGATTCATCCCAGGAATGCAAGGATGGCTCAACATACACAAATCAATAAATGTAATACACCATATCAATAGAGCCAAAGATAAGAACCACATGGTCATTTCAATCAGTGCAGAAAAAGCTTTTGATAAAGTCCAACACTCTTTCATGATAAGAACTCTACAGAAAATTGGAATAGATGGCCTCTACCTCAATCTGATAAAAGCCATCTATGAGAAACCAAGAGCCAGTATCACATTAAATGGTCAAAAACTGAAAGCTTTCACTCTAAAATCGGGAACAAGACAAGGATGTCCATTATCACCGCTCCTATTCAATATAGTGCTGGAAACATTAGCCAGAGCAATTAGACAAGAGACAGAAATAAAAGGAATAAGAATAGGAAAGGAAGAAGTTAAGTTATCACTATTTGCAGATGACATG
>RJWT010056305.1:0-10056 GCA_004365215.1 Cuniculus paca
GAGATATTCGACATCGAATGACACACATTCCCACCGCAGTTTCAGTCACGCAGATCACCTGGCTGTCTCCTTTCTTGGCATGGCTTTCACTTTTCATTTTCTATTTTTCCAACTGTGTAGCTTTGTAAAGTCCTAGTTTATTTGGAGGTGACCTCTGCAGACACCCCAGCTTTACCTGGCTTTAGTGCTCCCTCTCTGGATCTGCAACTCTGCCAAATCAAAGCACAGTTCTCAGCAGTAAAGCCAACCCGGGGCTCCTGGGCCACCCAAGATTTTGCCTTGACTTTAGATCTCGCCACTGAGAAGTTGTTAATCCTGTGCCACCTCAGCAATGAATTTGGAAGAATTTTTCTAATAATTTAGTATTTAGTTTCCAAGAAGACTGTTCAAGGCATGTGATCTGCCTACACCAGCTTCTTGCTACCAGTTATTCCCCAAAGCCAGAAAGTCAGAAGACTGTCAGTTAATTTTTCAGTTTATGTTAGATGTACCCAGAAAATAAGCTGATGGACCGAAAAGTGTTATAATATTTCAATGTGGCAAAATGCAACTTAAATCTTAAAAGCAAAATTAAGGTGACTCATGTGTCCTGTCACAGAGGACATGTGCTAGAGAGGAAGGATGCTTACCAAATTTGGCAGAATTTGAGTTTCAATGGGGGCTTATTATTTGAGAATATTGGTAAACAATATGACATTATTTTTATTTAAAATAGCATTCTTATAGGAAAGAAGTGATTATATTTGGGTGATGGAGCTACAGTTAATTAGTATTTTATTTCTGCTGATCTTTTTTCCCTGAAGAATCTATAATAAACATGGTCTATTTTTCTAAAAAGAAAAAATGGTGATAAAGTGTTTTTAAAGCAAAGATATGATATGAAACATAGCAATTTTGAGACTACCAGAGGGCTTCAGACAGTGCTTGACTACAGATACCAAGCTGCAGACAGGTGTCTTTGATCAGGAGAAAAGAAATCAAATGATTTAAGGTGGTAAATGGTATGGAAAGGTTTAAGTATGGCTAATATGGCAGAGAATGGCTTCTTAATGTTATGGGTTTAAACACTTAGGGAGATACGTTCCTTTAAGTCACAACACAATGATGTAATTAGATGTAAAATGAAAGCAGTTCCTTTGAAGGCTGACAATGAGAAAAAAACACTTCCTGAAATTGCCTAAGATTAGAAAATACATTTAAATTTTAATTAGGATGATGAATAGGCTCAATATTCTACACTCGCAGACAGGTACAAGAAGAAAGCAGGGTCCTCTAAAGGATGCTCATGCTGACATCAGCAGAGCTGTTTCCTTATACAATCCATTTATTCAGTTAGCAAATATCAAGCACCTACTATGTGCCAGGAACTATGGGGAACCCAGGGATTCACAGACAACCAACACATCATTAGTACTCTCAAGGACCTTCCACTCTTTAGGAAGACAAATTTGTACACGTGCTATAGCGTAGCATGATAGAATCAAGTAAGGAAAGAACTAAATTCCTTCATGCTTCCCGAAAGCAGTGTCCTCTCCTATTTCCTGACTAAATTATTAAGAACCTGGTATCTGACCCAATTTCTGCAGCTCAGACACATAGGTTCACTGATACTTTATCTGCATTCACTGAAAGAAAAGAAATAATTCTAATTGCCTATTTCTTCTACTTCTTCTTCTTCTTCTTCTTCTTCTTCTTCTTCTTCTTCTTCTTCTTCTTCTTCTTCTTCTTGTACTACTACTACTACTACTCCTTCTTCTTTTTTTTTAGCCAGGGTCTCACTATGTAGTACACGCTGACCTTGAGCTCACTAGGTAGTACAGGCTAGCCTAGAACTCATGGTGATCCTCCTACCTCAGTCAGTGAGTGCTGCGATCAGGGTCATATGCCACCACTCCCAGATTCTAATTACCTATTTCTTGAATGAGAGCTCTTAGATAAAATAAATTTACATTATGGGACATAGAATTCCAGTTCCACAGTGGACTAGACATGGCCAAGCCCTGCTCTCCTTGCTACACAGCATAGCTATTGATAGTTAGCCCCCACTACTATTCTGAAGATAACAAGAAGCATTATGGTACCCGCTGCTGTTTTACTAGTATCTTGAAGTTCTGTATTGCTTTCATTGTTTTGCTTTGTTTGTTTTGTTTTGTTTTCTTACTGGTTTTGTTCTGTTCTATTTTGTTTGATTTTATTTATCCCTGATGGTATGGGCAGTTATATTGAAGATAATGAGAGGCATTACGGTAGTCATTATTGATTGCCTTTTACCCTGTTTAGAGGTCATGTACCATGTTCATTGTTTTGTTGTGATTGACTCTACCCTGTTTTATTTTGTTTGGTTGTATTCTTTTCAAAATTAAAAAAATTTAAAAAAAAAAGAATATTTAACCTCCAAATGTGACTAAGAAAGAGAACTCAGATACTGGTGAAGTAAAGCACATATTGATTGGTGGCCTCTGATCAAGAAACTCCTAGAAATTTCTTAATGTTAGAGTTTCTGCAGTACTAAAATGTTCTAATGAGCTGAGATACAAATGGCAGGTGACTGTTCCTTCAAGAGTACAGGCTTGTGATACCAATGCTCCCATCCCCAAAGCAACTTGAAGAAGTAAATACGTGACAATAGATTTAATCAGTATGTGATAGGAAAGAAGTTCATGGTTTGTCAGGTCTCATGACCTGTGCTTTCTGGAACATTGCCCATCTTTAATAGAACTCCTCTTTCATAGAACCTGCCCCATCTATGAGCCTCAGAGGCCTCAGAAGTGACACTCCTAGGAGAAGATGAGCCAATTAGATTGTCAAGAAAGGAGTCTGAACTTAAAAATTTCAGGAAAACAGAGGTCATGCATAGAGTAGGATGTGTTGTGTCATGGGCTAAATAAGTAAGGAAAGAAACTAACCAAAAGATTAAAAATAGACAGATGAGAGGAAAACAGACACAGAGAGACACAGAGTGAGAGAGATCTTATATGACCCTGAGACAGAGGAAATCATTTGTTTTTCATGTCAGTCCCCGAATCCATACCTGTCTGTGAAATGGCCTGACATGTCTATAAAAGCACCCCCTCATCACACAAGAAGATAACTTGCATAGGTTTGCTTTCTTTAGATTCTAAAGAGCCTTCATTAAGTCAAATCAGAATACAGTTGAGCAGAATCATTTTTATTACTTAGCATAAGTAATATTCAGATGCTTCAGTGTGTAAACAAGCTGTACTGGTGAAAATCAACAGAATACTGCAAAGTGAATAATTCATAGCTGGCTTCCATGACACCTAAACCCAAGAGGGCAAAATGGATTGCATGTAACTTCGTTTCTTGGGAAACCAAGAAGTATGTCTCAGGGGATATTTTAAGCCCTCATCTCTGATGAAAATAACAGCTTCACTGCCTTGATAGACTACTGGTCTAATAGTATGAAATCAGGTGCTCCAATAGCAGCAGTCATAATATTAAATTAAGAGTAATTCATAACTCATGACAACAATAAAGTTTTATGTCCGAGCTCTGGATTTTCCAGACCATAGTATGGTCTCATGGGCTGAGCACATCATCTTTTGTTTTCTTCGTGAAGCTGCTAGAACAGTGTTTATGTGAATGACTCATAAGTTCATTTACACAATTTTTTTGATACCTACAATTCTTCTATTAAATGTAATAATCTATTCATCCAATAATGACAGATTAGTCTTTCATTTAAGGGATAAACATAAAAACTGGTTTCTTGTCTATAACACTGATCCATTATAGATTTTGTGCCTTCTGAAAGATGAATAATTAGAGTCCCTGGAGAAATTTGCTATATATATTGCTATAACAGTCACCAAATGGAGAGAGGGTTGATATGTGTGGGCAACAATGATAAAATAAACAATGTTCTTGTCTATCAGGAAGCAAAGGAAATCCGTGAGAACAGCCCTCATAACCACAACTTAAGTAAGTTTATGTAGCATTCAATTTCTAGGCATGTACTCCTCTCTCTAATAAAATAAATATGATGCCATAAAAACTTACTTATCATAAATAAATTCATCTTATGTATAAGTAAAGAAACAGCATGTATGACTTACAGATAAGTTCATTTGAGGTTCCCTTCATTTTTTTTTTTTACAAATAGTATACCCTTTAAAATAAAATCGCCACATTATTTTTGCCACACTGGAGGTCTAAATTCCTTGGGGAAAAATGGCAGAACAGAAATCAGAATCTAACAAGCTGTGCATAATAAATATGTAGCATATGTTACAGCTGAATTCATTCCTACTGTTTGCAGGATATACATTCTACCTAGAATTGCAGAAGTGCTTGTTATCTTGACAACATTGAGTCAAGAAGGGAAGATAACATGAACAATGCTATACATAGTCCAAGATATTGACTCCTGGGACAATGTCAGGATTCCTAGCAATAAATCCATGGGAATAAATTCAGAAATCACTAGTGCTCAAAATTACCATACCCCAATTATAGATTGTTCTTAGCAGCCCCATAATTTTATAAATTGTGTTGATTTCATTATAATGTACCTCCTTCACAAAATACAGATTGTAAATGGCTTGAGCCTCCTGCTAATTCAATATATTTTTAGATGATTCTATCCTAACAATTCTTACTGGTATAGCAAATCTTTTCCTCTCTACTTCAAAATCACCAGTTTCTTCTCTTTAAAATGTCTACATGATTGATTATCTTATCCTTCATTCAACAAATATGTATGGATTGCCAACTATGTGTATAGCATTATGTTAGACACTAGGAGAGATGTAAAGATATATAATACATATCCATAGTCTTTTAGAAAATTAATCTTTCCCAGTACAGTGAGACATGCACCCATGAAAAGTGAAATATCAATACAGAAATTAAAATAATGTAAGACTATAAAAGAGATATCTCAAAGTAGTAAATTTGAAATGCCATGTAACTGGTATATACAAAATATAAAAGAGAAAAATAGAAGAAGCAATAATCTTTCAGAGTTCAGTGGTTGAAAAAAGCTTCCTAGGAAAGCAGAAGATAAGGTTTAATCAGTCTTAAAGGAGGCAGCTCGGGCATAGACAAAGCATGGACAAGGGGAGGGTCAGCATGCAGAGGTGGGCTAACTAGGGTGTGTTGGAAGAAAATACACCACTCTCCAGGCTGGGGACAGATTTAACTGGGATAGAGAAAAACAAGCAGAAGAGTAATTGGAAGATTGTGAACAGAGCATCTTGGTTAGCAGTCTGTACCTGAAAGTAATGGGTATACATGAAAGGTTTTTACTATGAAGTCAACTTTACTGGATTCTAACATATATAAAATGTACACATTTTGTTTTACCTTTCTTAATTTCTTAATAACTACAATAATTACTATCATTAATTATGTTTTAATTGCTTTTTTAAAAAATCAGAATATATTTATTGAGAGAAAGAAAACTTCTGTCTAAGAGAGAGACAGAAGGGGTACTGGTGGACTGTCGAGGATCCTGCTTTCTCTAGGGATCTTGATAGAGCAAAACCACTAGGTGAGATGGGTCGGGGAGGCGGGATGGGAACTCAAAAGGCAGGCAGGCATGAGGTAGGGCAGAACTATGGTCAAGCAATAAGATTACAAGTATAATTGCTCAGGTAAAATTGATTAAATTGGCAGCAAATGGGGAAGCAAGTCACACAAGTGGGCATGAATACAGAACAGGACCTTTGCCTGTAGGGGGTTTGGGTTAGTGGCTCCTGGCTTCAAGGTGATTGACGCCTATTTAGAATATCTCAATCCCTGATGTTTCTCCTTCCGGTGTGGCTGCATTTGTTTTGTATTTTGTCTTGAGATCTGGCCCACAACTAGAGTTGTTTGTTTTCCCCCAATGTTGCAAGGTGTCTGGTCTTCTGCACTGGTTCCTTTGAGGGCCCAGCCCTATCTGACTGCCTATAATATTTTTATCTAATTTAACTGCCTATAACATTTCCCCCTTTGAAGAAGTACCCCAAACTGCCTTGAAGGAAAAACGGGTGATGATGGATCTGGCTTCTTCAGGATGAAGGGAGCAATTTCTTAATATATATAGTGAAAGGGCCAAAGCAAGATTAACATCTGCATTACCTTACATACCTAGCACTTTTGCAGTGAAAACACCTAGAACCTACTCCCTTAGTGATTTTCAAAAATACAACTATAGTCATCATGTTGTACAATAAATCTCTTGAATTTATTTCTCTTGTTAGCTCAAATTGTGTATCATTTTACTAACATCCTTCACTTCCCATGCCCCAGCTCCTGATAATCATCATTCTACTCACTGCTTCTATGAACACAATTTTTTAAATTCCATGTATGTGAAATGAACACATTTTAAATATACTTCTAGTTGAACTTTAACAAATGGGCACAGTCATGTCACCACGACTGCAATCAAAATATAGAACATTCCCATTACTCCAGAAAGGTCTCTTTGACCTCTTCCAGTGACCTCCTCCCAAACCCCTTCTGTTGCAGTAATACGCCACACTCAGCATTTTTAATAGCTCCAGATTCAAGCTAAAATAGTTTCAAATTATACCATTTTTATGTTTGGTACAGTTATAAACACTTTCAAACTAAAGGATTTTTTAAACCTTTACGGATTGTTTTCTTAGATTTTAACCCCCAAACTGCTGTGCTTGGGTTAAATCCTGAGATAATCCATGCACTCCCTAGAGTTTGAGAGTAGTGCCGACTAATGCCATGGTTCTACATTGCTCTGACTCTTGAACTTCTGAGGCACAGTCTGGATTTCTTAATTAGTGTTATTAATATCAACAAAGCCACTTAAGTCTTCAGGTTAGACATATCATAAGTAGGATTGGTCACACACTTAGGCCTCCACTTCCTCTAAAAGCCCTGTTAAAATGAAAATAAAAGAATAAGAACATATATATTTATCCACAAAAACAAAGAGAATGGGGAATAATATCAGCATGCCAGAAATTTCAACACATCTTGGGCAGAAAGGGGACAAATAAAGAAAAGAGACCACTTTACGCATAGAATCTCTATTTCTCAGACTAGTAGTGAGATCTGCAGAAAGAAGAGATAAGCAATTGAAAAGGGAGATCGAGTGAAAGTTGTATGGACTGGTTAGACCCTCTGGTTTTCTCTTCCATCTTATTTTGTCAACAAATATTCACCATCTACTCATTCCAACCTCTACATCAAGCTGGAGATCAGAAACTTACTTTCTTGAAAACTCAAAATAAGATGCTCTGAACTCAGAGCTATTGGGGAACATCAAGAAAATAATAAAATGGGGAAAAAATATTGAATGGTGGACATTTCTTGTTTTGCTTACCTCCACTGACACCCAGATGTATAATCCACAATCAGGAAACTAGAGGATTCTTCAGAAACTAAATGTTTTAGAGACCAAAACTTCAGGGAATGATTTCTAGGCTCTGCTTCAAAAGCAAATGGCAACATAACTGCTTGTTCACCCTGCAAAGAAATTTTGCAACTGAAGAAAATCTTACTGGTTCATACAGAGATTCCTAGAAATTCTCTATTTCGTGTTGTTGTTATTAAAAACAGACAGGTGTTACTATCATTCTAGGAAAGCCTCCAACATGAATAGAAAAGATAAAATGAAAGAGCAAAAAGGAATCCAGAAGAAAGAGAGAACATACAGAAAATGGAAGAAATTTTCAACTCTCCAAAGTACATACCCTTAGAGAAATAAGGGAATATTTTGCAGTCATAAATAAGAAGAGAAAGTTTCCAAAATGAATAACTGATAATCAGAAAATACTCCTGAAAATTAAAGATTAGATAGAATACACAAAAAGGCAAAGAAATTGGAAAAAATAAAAGAAAAACTATTCATTTCAACCTAGGAAGTATATCAGAGTTCCAGAAAGGGAAAAGAAATAAAACAGGAAGAAGAAAACTACCAAATAAATAGTAAAAGAAAACTGTATGAATAAATTGCATAGATGTAAAGTGCAGCTCCATAAATAGAAAACAAACTCATATGAATGTAAATCCCAGAACACTAGAAATAGAAGATTAATAATAATTTTTAAAAGGCTTTCAGAGAGAAAAATAAAAGCACACATAAAGGAGCACAGATGAGAATAACATTGGATTTTTCAACAGCTATACTGGGTACCAGAATACAATAGAGCAATATTCTCAAAATTTTGAAGGAAAATTTATTTACAAACCTGAAATGTATACCCAGCAAAACTATCCATCAAACCTGAGAATAAAAGGAAGAAATTTTTAGAAAGGCAATGTCTCAGATATTATCCTCCTGTGCACACTTTCTTACAAAATGACTAAAAGATGTTTTCCACAGAAATAAAGAAACTTATGAAGATAATGTAAGACATGGAATTCAGAAAATGTGGGAATTTACTTAGAAAGTGAATGAAATTTCCAAGATGATGTCGAAGGATGTTTCTTTGTAATAGCCAGGAATGGGGAGGCAAGAGCACCAATGGTTCTGGGAGGGATCTTCAGGAAAAATACTGAAATTGATAGACTGCCCAAAATGTTATAAAGAAAATTATATAATGAAGATATAGAAAGTAATCAAAAAATTCAGGTTAGTGTATACCAAATACAAATTAGAAATGAAATAAAACTGCCAACTAAAGAAGGCTTTAAATAAATAGGTTCAAAATGAGTAGGAGGTAGGTGCAGAAAGGAGATCTATAAATACATAGGTGTATGCACATGCACATGAGTGAGTATGCATGCTTGTGTGTGTATGCAAGTGTGCACGTGCATCACAGGGGCAAGAAGGCAAGGCAGAGTACAAAGGGAAAATCATACTATCAGACATCCTGCTACTGACACAAATCTCAGGCTGCTTTCTGGAAATGCCCTTCAGATAACTATACAATCTGTTTGCTTTTCCAGCTTATTGTAAGGTGAGAGGTCTCCACTAATTCTGCCAAGAGGTCTGCGGTCTGCTGCATCTTTTTGGAAACACATTTCAGCATTTCCCCATCCCCAGGGCACAGCCCTTGAGCTGAAACGTGAGTCTGGTAGCATTGTGAAGTCTGCTGATATTAAAGGGTTTCCTGGGGTCCACATTATAACCCTTGTGCAGAAGTCTGTTGTCACATCCCGAGCTGAGTTGTATAAAGTAGACTAAATAGAATAACATCTCAAACACGACATTCTAAAACCTCTACGTGGGCTTCTGCCCATTGAAAGGGCTGCTGCAAAGAGTACATGACACGGGAAGGCTTCCTGCTGATTTTGAGAAGACAGACAAGTCTGCCTTTTAAAAGTCTAGGTGGAAGCCCCAGTGGGAGTGCTACTGTGCAGAAATGTTTGCCTTTCTTTTACTTTTTCTTTTCTTCCTTAACTACTGTTACTTCCTTAACTACAGATTGTTGTTAAGACCTGCCTGTTGCTAAGACTCACAAGAAACTCTTAAATATTCCTTGTTTCACACAGCACAATACGATAGAGATGATAGATGAAGCCAGGATGGAAGTGGAATGCAGCACACAGGCAAAAAGAGCAGCAGGGAGGTTGACAGCATTGGACTGGGGATGGATTCAGACCACTAAAGAAAATGCTCGAAGAGTGTGCCAGCTGGGCATGAGCCCCTGGAGCTGGAGTCGTGGCTATGAATGCAAATGACTTGACATGTTTACAAAATGAAGATAATTATTCATATTGTAGGATTATATCAAAGACAAATGTAAGTGATTACGAAAGTATAGGTTAAACTGAGTGTGGTGATGCAACTTGCAATCTCAGCACTCTGGAAGGCTGAGAAAGGACTGCCAAATTCAAGCCCAGCCTGAGCAACTTAGAGACTAAACCACAGCCTGTCACACACACACAAAAATTAAACTAAATTAAAATTATAAAATGCTATGAATATAGCTCAGCGCAAAGGCCCTGGGTTCAATCTTTGTTCCACAAAAATTTTTTTAAATAAAAACTTAAAAAGTAGTAAAAACCAGCTGGGCTTGGTAGCTCACACCTGTAATCCCAGCACTCGGGAGGCTGAGACAGGAGGATCATTGTGAGTTCAAGATCAGCCTGGGCTACAAAGTGAGCTCAAGGCCAGCCTGAACG
>RJWT010056306.1:0-10041 GCA_004365215.1 Cuniculus paca
CAGGGGGCTTTATAAAATGTCTAAGCATTTTAATGACCCTTATCAGTTGTTCCTCCTGTTTTTATTCATAACCAGTCTTAGAAGGAGTGTCTCGTTGTAGAAAATAATTTAGTTAGTTAGCTTATGGGTAATGCAGCTAGCTAGGGGAAGGGCTGAGATACAGTTGGGTAGTCAGCCAAATTAATGGGAATCTAAAGAAGAATGGTGAACTTGACTCTGGAGCAAGAATAATTTCCTTAGATAATATGCAGTGCGGCTTCTGCCTTCTAAAGGTCGGTGTACTCACTCCCTACTGAGCTCTTAAGCTTTCAGAAAATCAAAACACAGTGAACTTCCTGTAACGTGAACTGTAGCTCACTAGAGGTGCAGCCATTCCCTACTAAGTTACTGAGTTCTGAGGAAATTATAATGTAAAATAACCAGTTTTTTTCTAAGGTCCCAGTTTACTGCAAACACTGTGGGAAAGAACTGGGTTAGCAAGTCTTACTTCCAAAAGATAAGAAATTTGGAGAAAGAAAAAAAAAAAAAAAGAAATTTGGAAAGGCAATAGCACACATTTTCATGGACCCTATTTCCTATTGATCTGAAGGAAAATTATGCAGACGTCTTGTGCTTTAAATTTGTTTGTGGTGAGTTTGATCCTCCAGTACCAAAAAAAAAATTATTCATTTGTTTTATTTATTTTTTTTTAGTAGCGGGAATCAAATTCAGGACTTGTACTTGCAAAGCAGGCACTTATGCCGCTGAGCTATATCCCCGGCTCCATGTTTGTTTGTTTTAGAAGTTTAACAAAAATGGCAATTGTTCAAATGAAGAAAAAAATGTCTTATTTCCTATTGGTCATTTTTTTAACTTCCCGGAGCCACCCATTATAGATGTCCACTAAACAATTAAGCAATTCCTGTGCCTCACTTACCTGTAAGTGACCCTAGATTGAGGGGCTAAGTAGCAGCCCACTTGGGACCCTTCCTAGAAATCCAGAAGCTATTCTTCCTCTTCTTGTGTTCAATAAAAACTCTCCTAACTTCCTTCTTTCATTCACGACTTCGTTCTTCGAAGTTTACAGAGGCACGAGCCTGGTCCATGGGGTGACACTGTTCCTCACGGGACATGCAGGGCACACATGCCAAAAGAATTCTTAGAAAACATAAACCGGGCATGGTGGCGCACACCTGTAATCTCAGGACTCCGGAGGCTGAGGCTGGAGGATCGTTGTGAGTTCAAGATCAGTCTGGGCTACAAGGTGAGCTCGAGACCAGCCTGAACTGCATAGTGAGGCCCTGTCTTAAAAAGACGAAAGAAAGAAAAGAAAAGAAAGGAAAGGAAAGGAAAGGAAAGGAAAGGAAAGGAAAAGAAAAGAAAAGAAAAGAAAAGAAAAGAAAAGAAAAGAGAAAAGAAAAGAAAAGAAAAGAAAAAAGAAAACATGAGACCTGACCCTACTTGAATTATGACAGTTTATTACTAGGAAGAAAGATCCATAAACTTGATCCTTTTTTTCCTGAAAAATTCTTAAGACTGCCATTAAACTTTAGCAGACAAATTGTAAAAGGAGAATTAAGGTAACATCACTTTCTACTTGGTGTTAAGAGAGAAGGAAAAGATTCTGTGTATGTTCGAAGGGTTGTTTTTTTGTGGTTATTGTTTTCTGTTTTCTCCAGGAAATTGTCACAAATTACTCTAGGCAAATATGAGTGTTTTTGAATAAATGCAAAAAAAATCAGGTCAAGCATTACTATCATATTCATGATATCAAAATTTACATATAAAACCATTATAAATATGTATTATGTAGGTATTTCCCTCCTCATTTCTTCTTAAATAGGATCTCAGGTCATTGTGATTCAAAATGTTAAATCTGAAATAAGAGAAGATCTTAGCCTTGGAAGTTAAACTGATCCACATAATTGGAGGAATAAAAAAACTTCCCTTCCATCTTTTGGGAGTTCCACGGTGACTCAATTAAATAAACTGACAACTGGAAGATTCTCAGGGGAAAAAAATATAGAATTAATTATATGTACAAGGATATTACAGGAAAGAAAAATGAGTACCCCAAAAGACAGGTTTCAGGGAAATACAGAAATATATATATATATAGTGGTGTTTTGGGGGATTGTTTGTTTTTGGTTTTATTTTTGGTCTTTTTGAGACAGGGTTTCACTATGCATTTCAGGATGGCTTGAACTCACTTTGTAGCCCAGGCCTGCCTTTTAACTCATAGTGATCCTCTTGCCTCAGCCTCCCAAGTAATGGGATTACAGGCATGTGCCACCACACCCAGCTGTTACATATATTTTACTGCACACAGATGCAAACATCTTATAGCTGCCATTTTCTTAAATTTTTGCTGTGTCTCAGGTACAAGAATATAAAACTGACTCGATTATAAAAGATAAGCTGAATCCAAATTCTGTTTCTGGGAAACAGACAAAGTTACCTACTCAGATGCCTATCCCTTTGCTAACATTTGTGGGAAAGCTTGTTATGGTTGATACACTGTGTCAACTTGAGAAGTTTGGAAGTTTAACTGAGAGGCTCAACAGGGAGCCAGGGTTCCTACTTTGTAAATATCCTCATCCTCTAAGGAGGGCAAGGACATTTTGTGAGTGCTACACCCACCCTGAAGGCAGAGGGGGTGGGGTAGCCTGTGTACAATATAAGGGAAGAGAAGAGGTTTGTTTTCCCCTTTTGCTCTGGCTGCTTTTGCTTGCTGCTGCCTTGAAGTGTTGCCCCAGTGCCATGCCACCCTGCCTTGGAGCCAGCTGATTATGGACTGAAATCTCCAGAAACTGTAAGCTAAATAAACCTTTCCTTGCTACACTTTGGGTGTCAGGTGTTTTGTCCCAGCAACAAGAGAAAAGTAACCAAGACAGAATTTGGTACCAGTGGAGTGGGGTCATTGCTGTGACCATACCTGACCATGTGGTTCAAGAGCCTTTGGGAATGGCTTATGGGAAGAGTTTGGAAAGGTTCGGAGATGTCACCTGAGATAGAAGCCCTAGAACAGCTTAGGCTGTTCTGCAGGGGAGATTCTGGTCAGAGCTCAGGAGACCAGAAGGCCGATAGAAACCCTGCTGGTAAAGACAAGGCTCAGGAGGTTTCTGCTGGGAAAAAGGACTGCATTGGTTATTGGACTCCACATAATGTGTGCTATGGCTTGGCAGAAAGTTTGTCTGCATTTTGCTCATGTCCAGAGACTTTGCCTGAGACTAAGGTTAAGGATGGTTGCCTGATTAATCTGGCAGAAGAAATTTCAAGGCAGTTGAATGTTGAGGCCATGGCATGGCTGTTGTTGGGGGCTTTTAGCTAGATTTATGTTACAAATCAAGAGCAAAGAGCCCAGCAGGATGATTTAAAATGTGAGTTTGGCCAGAAAGGAAGCTCCAGTAAAGTTGTGGACTATAAAGATAGAGCTGAGGCCTTGATTACTGAGAAGGTACAGAGGAATAGAAAAGATGGCCTGAAGGCATTGCAAAAAGCAGCAAGTCTCAAACCTTTGCAGCTTCCAAGCTGCAAAATTGAAAGACTTTGCTTTGAGGAGAAAGCCTCAGTGCACCATGTTCCAGAATGGCAGCAGAGGCCCCAAGAAGTTCCAGAATGGCATTGGCATAGAGAATCTGTTCCTCAGAATCAGGTTCAGAGTGCCCAGTGACCCAGGCACTTGACCCCTACAGCTAAGAGAGAGGAAAGTCTGGCTACTGCTTCAGCTAGTAGCAGACTTTGGCATCACCCACGTGGTGCTGGTTTCAAGTACATAGAGAACGCACAAGTTCTTAGGTTAAGGCAGCTTCCACCCCAATTTCAGAAGGCCCGGGAGGGCCTCTGTGCCTCTGAGAGGGCAGTGTGTGAACCTGTGAATGTGAAGCCAAAGGTGCAGTGGAAGCCCCAATGGAAACCCCCAAGTTTGGAAAAACCGGGAACGTGGTTCATCTACAGAAACCTGCAATGAAGGAGCAAAGCCAGCCTAAGAGAGAAGCCATGGGAGCTAAAACCCCTGGAAGAGCCATGGGGATGGAGCCACACAAGCCCTTTGGAGTTCACAATCTGCCACAGATTGCTTCAGATGCTGGATATACAACTATAGGATTTAACATTTGCCCTGCTGGATTTTGGACTTGTTTTGGTCCCAATCCTTTGTGTCCCCCTGTTTGTAGCTTTTGAAATGATAATGTCTGTCTTGTGCCATTGCATGTTGGAAGTGTTTAACTTTGTCTTCATTTGTAGAGGGGCTTGTAGCTAAGGTTTGCCTTACATCTCGGGGGAGACTTGGGACTTGAACTTTCCAGCAATGCTGAAACTGTTAGGACTTTGGCAACTCTTGCAGCTGGACTAAATGCCTTTTGCATAAAGAGATATGCAGGAGTATTTAGGGGTCCAAGAACAAAATGTTATGTTTCTAATGTAATATAATGTTGATAAGACTTAGCGCTGGTTAAGGATTGTTAAGCTGTATTATAATATTCAAGTTGCAAAATGTTAAGAATAAGCATGCCTTTGTATCTGGAAGCTGGTTTAAAGAAATATGACTGGTTGCCAAGTTGACAAGGGGTGGATTGTTATGGTTGGTACACTGTGTCAACTTAGGAAGTTTAGAAGTTTAACTGAGAGGCTCAACAGGGAGCCAGGGTTCTTTGTAAATATCCTCATCCTGTGCAAAAGAGGGCAAGGACATTTTGTGAGTGCTACACATACCCTGGCGGGGGGTGGCCTGTGTACAATATAAGGGAGGAGAAGAGGTTTGTTTTCCCCTTTTGCTCTGGCTGCTTTTGCTTGCTGCTGCCTTGAAGTGTTGCCCCAGTGCCATGCCACCCTGCCTTGGAGCCAACTGATTATGGACTGAAATCTCCAGAAACTGTAAGCTAAATAAACCTTTCCTTGCTTCACTTTGGGTGTCAGGTGTTTTGTCCCAGCAACAGAGAAAAGTAACCAAGACAAAGCTTAAAGACTTTTGTTTGCCCAATCTGTTAGTAAACACAGTGCTCATGTGTGAGTTCTCTCTTTCTCTCTCTCTCTCTCTCTGGCCTCTCCCTCCTCTCTTGATACTGGGTTTTGGGGGTTTGGGGTCTCCTTCTGGAGGTGGTTTCTGGGTTCTTTCTGTACTGAGCAAAGAATTGGTCAAGACAGGCACAAATAGTGGCAGCTTTATGAAAGGCAGGAAAAGAAACAAGCTCTGGAGAGTGAGTTTGGGCCAAGTAAAAGTAGGAAAAGTACACCCTAGAGAGGGAAGATAGTGGCCAAAACTCAGTGTGGTCCATCCTTTGTGTATCAGAGAGCCCTGAACTAATGTCAGGTCTAAGCCCTCCTGTGAAAAACCTGCTCCAGTTCTCATGAAAGGTTCACACACAGCGCTTTTGGGAACTGTTCTGCCTGTGTGTGTCCCAGAACCTTGTCATGCCTTCTTTCCCAGCTGGTTTTAACCATCTGCCTTTTTGTCTCTCTGTCTCTGTCTCTGTCTCTGTCTCTATCTCCGTCCTTCTCTTTCTCCTCCTCCTTCCTTCCCTCTCTCTCTCCCTCTTTTCATCTCTCTCCCTCCTTTCTGACAAGAGTCACCTCCCGACTTTCTATTTCAGATATATAGCACTCAGATCTTAGAGAAGATAATATAGAAAAAAACTGGGGGGAGGATTTGAGACAGGGTCTTGTTACATAGTTCAGACTGGCCTTAAACTTGAGGCAGTGAATTCACAGCAATCCTCCTGCCTCAGCCTCCTGAGTGCTGGGATTACAGACATGTACTAACACAGAAAAATGAAGCCAACAGGAAGGAAGAAGGCAGAGTTAGCAGAGCATATAGTCAGTGGAGGTTCAAGGAGAGTGCTCCAGTCAACTGAGAAGCTCACGTGGAGACAAAGCATCCATTAGAACAGAGATGCCTTAATTTTTTTTTTGAGACGGGGTCTTGCTGTGTAGCCCAGGCTGGCCTCAAACTCACAGCAATCCTCCTCCCTCAGCCTCCCAAGTGCTGGGATTATTATAGGCATAAGCCACCATGCCCAACTAAAAAAATTTTTCTTTCCTTACATAAAAATAAAGAACAAAATAGAAGATAGATACAGAATAAAATAGAAGATAGGAAGTAGGGAAATCTTTTTCAAATTGATGAGGGAGCAAGAGATGGAAGGAGGGGAAAGCAGGGAAGGGGAAGGGAAGAATGATGAAATGGAGCTTTTGCAAATAAGAAGGGGAACAAGATTTGGAAGGAGAAGGGACAGAAGGGGAGGCATGGAATTAAAAAATGAAGATGTTTGATGTACATGTACCCACTCCCCACAGTAATTATAATCATTATGCACTGCAAACACATAAAAATACTTTAAAAAGAAAAAATTTCCCCTACAAGGCTCTGAGGATTAGAAATCTAACTTTAATCCCAATATGTAACTAACAAGTGACTAAAGACCAAAATCAACAAGGCTTTTATGGCTTGAAAGTAATAAACTTATTTATGAGTTAACCATTGACACATCTGTGACTCCAAAGAGTATAAAGATAAACCCCTCCCAAGAGCCACTCTTAAATATAGCCAGAAAGACAGACAGACAGACTGCTCTGAGAGCAGGCAACAGCATAACTGAGTCCCCCTTGAAATTAATAAACTTCATTTCTCTTGTAAGAGATTGAAGCTACTTTCCCTTTTTGGTTAAAGGGAGGTGGGGGTTTGTTTTGTTTTGAGACAGGGTCTCTGTAGTTCAGGATGGCCTTGAACTCACTATGTCACCCAGGGTGGCCTCAACCTTTCACGTTGGGATTACAGGTGTTTGCCACCACAGTCGGCTCTTCCTGGTTAAAATTTTTAAAATCGAAGAGTACATTCTTTCTTTTGAAACTCAGAGACAGGATGAATAATCCCTCTAGCCTTGTTTGTTCTTAGTAACTGACTTTCATCACTGGTTTTAGGAGTTTAACTCAACAGTGAAGTAGTAGATCGCTGCTAACTTTACTGTTAGATAACACTTCTCATGGTCACCTTGGTAACAACTGTTTTACATTTTTGTGTTGTTTTGTTTTTTAGGGATTTAGTGATAGCCTTGTCTACCTCAAACTGGCTGAAAGCACTGACCCTGTTATTTGTTCTGCACACGTATCCAGTGGATGTCCATTTAATTTCAGATGGCCAAAAACTCCACCCTCAGATAGTGCTACTGTGTTTCCACAAAAATAAGAGTGGGTCTTGTATTAACTTTTGTTCCAAAAGATGCAATAGGGCTTACTTTCAAGGGATGCCTTATTTTTTTCATGAACAACTGTCGTGGTTACTTTTCTTTCATTGCTGAGACAAATTACCTGATGTCCAAAATTAAAGAGAGAAAGGTTTATTTAGCTTACGGTTTGTGGAGATTTCAGTCAATATTCTGCTGGCTCCAAGGCAGAGTGGCACATGGCAGAGGGCAACAGTTCTTGGCAGTGAATGACAGCAAAATCAACAAGAGCAAAAGTGGGGAGCACGGAGAGAAGACCTCTTTCCATCCCTTATATCGTATGCAGGCCACATCCACCACAGGGTGGATGTAGCACTCACACCCATCATCCCAGCATATGACCATGAATTAGTCACAGATTATAGAAGCTGCTGCCATGACTTCATGAAGTTTTGGGGGGACATTTAAACACAAGCCATAACAACAACAATCTACATTTATTAATTTATCCACATGTAGAAACCTGCATTTATTCATATATAAAAATCTACATTTATTCAAATACAATTGTGTCATCTTCTGTAATATTGTCATAACTCTTCAAACCCTGAATTCTGGCCTGAATTTCTTCTGAATCCTGGCCTGAATTTCTTCTGAATCCATTTCCTGTAGAACCATTGGTCCCAATCTCTCATGTCCAGCCATAGAGCTCTCCTTAAATGAGCACTTCTTGTCCATCTAGCCTGCTTGTAGTGCATTGGCAACACAGTTGCCAGTGATTTTAATCCCATAAATTCTTCACCCACAGTCATGATCTCTTGCAGAGTAGGCTTCATACATTAAATCAGGTGTTAACTGAAGCCTTAGGAGACAGGAGTGGCAACAAAAATGATGACAGTTAAGAATAATGGTCCAAACCAGGCATGGTGGTGCACGCCTGTAATCCCAGCACTTGGGAGGCTGAGGCAGGAGGATTGCTACAGTTCAAGGCCAGCGTGGGTAACACAGCAAGTTCAAGACCAGTCTGAACTACATAGTGAGAACCTGTCTCAAAAACAACCAAACAAAAAAAAGTATGATGGGCCACACAAAAGTGACAAAAATTTCAGACACCAAATTTCAGAAAACACTTATTTCACACAAGTACATTAAGCATGTCAGTTATAACATAAAACATATTGAATTATGAATATTTCTACTAGACACAACTGCATCCACATGTTATTCATGCATTATGTCTGTACTCTGGTTGGTCATCCAGCAATAAGTCTCAAATTCATCTGTTTACACAGGTGTTTATCTCTTGTCCAAAGGTACCCATTTGGGTATTTACAACTACTTAATTATAATTTATATTATCATGTAAGTATTAATTATATTAAGTATTATTAATTTGCATCATTATTTAAGTGATATATTTATATTTAAATAGTAATATTATTATTTTATAGTTCAATACATCCATCATGTGTTGCAATGAGTGATTTTCACTGGACCTTATTTTTGGGGTAGGACTAAGGCTTATCTTTCAGTTAAGTCTTATTTTCAGGGAAATATGGTAATGCCACCACTTTCTGGACCTATCCCTTCTGAAGTTTTGCATTCACACACACAGACCACTGATTACTTCACCTTTCCTAACTGCCAACCACCCTTCCACACAGTTCAGGCCATGCTGTTTCTTTATCCCATAAATATCCTCCACCATATTGACAAGAAGAGTCAAGATCTTGGGAGTTTTTGTTGGTTGCTGCCTTCCTCCAAGTATAGTGCATCTGAAGCTAGACAGCCGGAAGTTTAACAGAAGAATGGGTCAGTAGGTGACAGATGGCCCCGGCCACCTAACAGAGAGTTGATTATCTGGGGGTTTGCTTCTTTCAAGTCTTCAAGAGCAGTCAGTTGCCAGGATACAAGTCATGGAGTAGAGCATCTGATCACACAGTGGCTTCAAAGAGACAAACTCATGTACAGTATGGGGTTAGTGTAAAGCCAGAGATTGGGCAGGGTTTTTAAAAAGCTACTTTGTGCCCAGCAAGCATGAGTTCATGAGTTCGATTCCCTAGTTCTAAAAATAAATAAAATAAAATAAAATAAAATAAAATACTACTTTGTTAAAGCAAAATCTGACATCTGTCCCATGGATAAGGCCTGCAATGGTCTACCACAAAAAATTTCACAAGGACATACTTTAACCAAGAAAGAGGAGCTAAATGTATCCACAGCAGAGCCACAGAAAAATCCTTACCCCCATGCCAATTGTGTTTCTTGTCACAACTTCGCAGTAGTTGTTTTAAAGGTCTAAATCACATTTTGGTCTTTCTGATTGATTGTGGCCTCCAGGCTGAATGCCGTTTGCGTTTGATAGTAACACACTATAATACAGAAATGACATTCCTTTGCCAGAAGATAAAATTATACATCTCTTTGCTATTTTTTGGTACAGAGAATCAAACTCACAACCTTGCATTTACCAGGCAAGAGCTTGTGCTGCTGAGCTATATCCCCAGCCCCATCCTTGCTATTCCTTGATTCCACCTTGAGAATTTCTTAGGACTGTAAATTATATAGTACTCAGCTAAAATATTTCATCATCAACACTTACAGCAACTGCCAAAACACAAAGGGGGAAAGTATTTTTCATTTTTTAGAAAAATCATTTGAATGCTACCAAGCAACAATGCTTACAGATGCATTGTTTCCAGGCCAGTGTGGTGGTACGTTCCTGTAACCCAGCACTTGCGAGGCTGAGGCAGAAGGACTGCTGTGAGTTCAAAGCCAACCTGAGCTACATAAGTGAGTTCAAGGCCAGCCTGCACTACAGTGAGACCGTCTCCAAAAAAAGAAAAAGACAAATTGTTTCCCAGAAGAAAATAACCAGTAAACTACCTAGCTGAAGACAAGA
>RJWT010056307.1:0-10054 GCA_004365215.1 Cuniculus paca
ATGAAATCTAAGCAGAATACGAGTGAAGAATATCATGCCACTGAAAACAACCAAATACAAAGAGAAAAATCTCAAAGGTATCCACAGAAAAAGGGCACTTACACATGGGAAATATCTTCACGATTTGTACTTCTTATCAGAAATAACAGAGGTCAGAAAACAGTGTAAGCCAGAAATGGTGGTTCACTCTTGTATCTCAGTACTCGGGAGGCTGAGGAAGGAGGATCTCTGGGAGTTTGAGGACAGCTTGGCATACATAGCAGGACCTTGTTTCAAAAATAAACAAAAAAGCCACAACAATAACAATAAAAAAAGAAACAAAAACAGACAACAACATCAAAAATAAAAAAACAGTGTAGCAGCCTTGTAACAAGCTCAGTTGTAATATGTTCTTGGTAGTACTTGGTATTTTCTAATTTTAGCCACCCTGCTTTTAATTTTAACTTCTTTTCTTTTTTATTTTAAAGACAAAAAACAATAAAAACAATGACACAGAATTTCGTATCAAGAAAATAGGAAATTAACTATGGTTGCTATATTGCATATTGTGATCTTTAAAGTAGTTGTTCAGAGTACAAGATACAGGCATGAAAAATTGATCAAACAGTATAAGACTAAACTGTTCTGTTCCATGAGCTAAAAGAAATTAGTAGCATAATTATCTTAGCTATTATATATATAATACATATATTTTTTCTTAGTTTATTTGCTTTCCCTTCCTCTTCTTCTTTCCCCTATCCCAATTGTTTTTTCCTTTTGAGTAGTTTCTTTCCCTTTTATGATATCTTTTGTAGATTTTGGATCTTATTTATGCTTTCAGTTTCTTACACGAGGGAGACAATACAATGTTTACACATGCGAGTCTGATTTATTTCACTTACGAGTATGGTCTCTAGTTGCATCCATTTACTTATAAAAGCCTTGAGTTTATCCTTTTTTATGGCTAAGTGATACTCCATTGCATAAAAATACCACTTTTTTTTATTCACTCTTCAGTTGATGGGCATTTGGGTTGTTTTCAATATTTAGCTATTACAAATTGTGCTGCACGTATATCGCTGTGGTATGATGTTTTTTAATTTTCCTGAGAAAATAGCCATAAGGGGAATAGCTAGCTCAAATGGGACTTCCAATC
Organism: Cuniculus paca; assembly: GCA_004365215.1. Taxonomy (NCBI): domain Eukaryota; kingdom Metazoa; phylum Chordata; class Mammalia; order Rodentia; family Cuniculidae; genus Cuniculus; species Cuniculus paca. The sequence continues at coordinate 1,136 of RJWT010056307.1, forward strand.
CTACTTCTACTGAGGAATCTCCACACTGATTTTCACAGTGGTTGCACCAGTCTACACTCCAACCAAAAGTGAAGAAGTATTCCTTTTCCACCACAGCCCTGTAAACATTTGTTATTGGTTGATTTCTTGATGATAGCCATTCCTTCTGGAGTGAGATGGAATCCCAGGGTTGTTTTAGTTTGCATTTCTCAAATGACAAATGATGTTGATGATTTTTTCATATATTTGTTTGCCATTTGTATCCTTTGTCTGAGAAGTATGTACTCAATTCAGATGCCCATTTTTGGATTGGATCTTTGAACTTGGTTTCTTTCAATTCTTCGTATGTTCTAGATAGAACTCCTTTGTCTGAGGAACAGTTGGTTAAAATTTTTTCCCAACCTGTAGGTTTTCTTTTCACTCTGTTGGTGATTTCTTTTGCTGTGCAAAAACTTTTTCTTTTTTTCTTTCTTTTCTTTCTTTCTGTTTTTCTTTTTTTCTTTTTCTTTTTTTTTTTTTTTTTTTTTTTTTTTTTTTTTTTTTAAATTTTTTTTTTTTTTTTTTTTTTTTTTTTTTTTTTTTTTTTTTTTTTTTTTTTTTTTTTTTTTTTTTTTTGTAGAGGGAATTGAACTCAGGACCTTGTGCTTGCCAGGTAGACACTGTGCTGCTGAGCTATATCCCCAGCTGCAAAAACTTTTTAATAAGATGAGATCCCAGTTGTTGCTTCTTTGAGATACTTCCCATGCAGTTAGGTTTTTCTTCATGAGGTCTCTGCCTAACCCTATGTCTTAAGATTTCTACCTACTTTCTTTTCCAGTACATTTAGTATTTAGACCTTTGATCCATTTTGACTTTAGTTTAGTGCATGGTGATAGACATGGGTCTAGTTTTAGTCTTCAGCATGTGGAAAGTCAGTTTTTCCAACACCATTTATTAAAGAGGCTGTCTTCCAGTCAACTTGTTTGGATATTTTGTCAAACATACGGTGGCTGAGTGTGTTTGTAGTTGTGTCTGCATCTTCCAATCTGTTTCATTGATCCTCAGGTCTGTTATTTTGCCAGTGCCATGCTGATTTTATCACAGCTAATTTGTAATAAAATTTCAAACCAGGGATTGTGATTTCTCTTGTGTTGCCTTTGTTGCCCAGGATTGCTTTTTCTATTCTAGGTCTCTTCTGGTATAAAATGAATTTAAGGAATGTTTTCTCTAGAAATATGAGGTGTGTTAATGGTACTTTGCTTGGGATTGAATTAAATCTGCAAAACAGTTTTGGGAGTATGACCATTTTCACAATGTTGGTTCTTCCTGTTAGCAAGGGATAGCTTTCCATTTCTCATATCCTCGTTAATCTCCTTTTTCAGAGTATTGTAATTTTCAGTGTATAGACCTTTTACTTCCTTTTTTAGATTGATTCCTAAGTATTTCATTTTTTTTGGATACTGTTATGAAGGGTGTGATTTCCCTAATTTCTCACTCAGTGAGTTTGTTGCTTTGTACAGGAATGATATTGATTTCTTAGTGTCGACTTTGCATCAAGCTACTGAATTTGTTTATTAATTCTAGAAGTCTTTTGATAGGGTTTTTGGGTTCTTCTATGTAGAGTGTCATGTCATCTGCAAATAATGATAGCTTAACTTCTTCTTTTCTTATCCTTATTCCTTTTATTTCTCTCTCTTGTCTAATTGTTCTTGCTAATGTTTCTAGAACTATATTGAATAAGAGTGGTGATAGTGGAAATTCTTGTCTTGTTCCTGATTTTCGAGTGAAATTTTTCAGTTTTTGTCCATTTAGTATGATAGTGGCCATTGGTTTGTTATAGATGGCTTTTATCAGTTTGAGATAAAGACTATCTATTCCGATTTTCTGTGGGGTTTTTGTCATGAATGAGTGTTGGATTTCATCAAAACTTCTTCTGCATCTCTTGAGAAGATCACGTGATTGATTTTTGTCTTTACTCTGTTGATATGGTATATTGTGTTTATTGATTTGCATATATTGGACCATCCCTGCATTCTTGGAATGAATCCCACTTGGTCATGGTGTATAATCTTCTTGATGATTTGTGGCGTTCTGTTTGCTATTTTATTGAAGATTTTTGCATCTAGGTTCATTAGGGAGGTTGGCTTGTTGGGGTTTTTTTTTTTTTAATCTTTCTTTGGTTTTGGTATCCAGGTAATGCCTCCAGGAATGAATTAGGGAGAATGTCTTTCCTTTCAATTTCATTAAAGAGTTTGAGGAGTGTTGACATTAAATCTTCTCTAAATCTCTTGCAAAACTCAGTTGTGAATCCATCAGAACCCAGGATTGTCTTTGTTGGTAAGTTTTTAATTATGTTTTCAATCTCATTAACTGATATTGGGTTATTCAGAATTTTTATAACTTCTTGATATAAAAATTAAGTAACACCCTCCTGAACAATCACTTACAGCACAGGTGACATTAAAGAAGAAAGCAAATAATATCTACAATGAAAGGAAAATACAAATATAACTTACCAAAGCCTGTGGGATGCAATGAAAGCAGTTCTAAGAAGAAACTTTATAGTGGTGAATTCTCACATTAGGAAAATAGAACAAGCACAAATAAATAACATAATGGTGCATCTCAAGTTTCTAGAAAAAGAATAGCAAGACAAACCCAAATAGATCATTCTCTTCCTCTTAATTTTTCCCCTGACAAGTATGTAGCAACCTTCTTTATTTCTTTTGATCATTCTTGGTTTGAAGCCCACATAGTCTGAAAACAGAATAGCTACTCCTACTTTGATCTGGGTTCCTATTGCATGGAGTATTGTTTTTCATCCTTTGACTTTTAGCCTGTGAGTTTCTTTTTGAGTTAAATGTGTTTCAGTATGATGTTTGTTCTTGTTTCTTGACCCATTCTGCCAGTCTGTTTCTTTTGATTGGTGAATTGAGGTCATTTACACTGATATTTACAGCTGATATGGATTGGCTTATCTTTGTCATGGTATTTTCCTACTGTTGGTTCCCTACTTTTCCCTTCTGTTTATTTGCTTGTCCAGCCTGGTGGTTTCCTTCTGTCATTGTTCTTGGAATTTTGGTCATTTTTCTCTCTATCTAGAATATCTTTCAGTACCCTTTGTAGTGTTGGTTTGATGGTCATGAATTTCTTCAATTTTTCTTTGTCATGGAAGTATCTTATTTTTCCATTAACTTTGAATGATAGTTTTGCAGGGTACATCAATGTGGCTTGGAAGTTGTTTTCTTTCAGGACTTGAAACACTTCATGCCAAGTTCTTCTTGACTTTAGGGTTTGTGTTGAGAAGACTGCTGTGATTGTGACAGGCTTTCCTTTTATAGGTGATCTGTTTCTTTTCTCTAGCAGTTTTTTATATTGTGTTCTTGTGCTGAATTTCTGGGGTCTTGATTATTATATGCCTGGGTGTAGATTTATTTTGGTTATGGCTAGTTGGAATTCTATATGCCTCACCTGTATTTCAGATTCTTTTCCCATGCTTGGGAAATTTTCTGTTACTACTTTTGCAAATAGCTTTTTTATGTCATTTGTGTTGACTCCTGCTTTTTTCATTGACTCCTATTATTCTTATATTATTTTTCTTTGTGCCATTTTGTAGCTGTTGTATTGTTATATCCTGATCTTTTATTTTCAAGAAATCTTTCCTTTCTTTATCACTAGCTATGATCCTGTCTTTAAAGTCTGAACATCTGTCTTCAGTTTCATTCAAGTCATTTTGCCAGCTTTCAATGGAATTTTTAATTTCCTGGATATCTGTTTTAATCCATTTGTTGCATTCTATTTCTTTTCTATAGTAATCATTCATGGTTTTCATCCTCTTCCTATCATCTTTTTTAAAATCTATCTCTACTCTAGACTTGCTGAGCAATTCTTTTATAAATGTTGACTTCTCTTTTTTTAACCTGAGAAATTATTTCTGATCTGGTTTCCTCTATGGCCTCATTGATTTATTTCTTTACTTTGGTTGCTATCATTTCAGAAATTTCATGTGTGTGTCTTCCAATTTCTTCTATCTCCTGGACTTGTTATGGGTAAGCTAGAGGTCTGAGATTGCATTTTGCTTTTTTGTCTTATCATTTTCTATTTCAAAAGTTTTTTTAAATTTGGTTTTCTGTGATGATCCTTGTGAGTTTTTGCAGTAAGTAGCTATATCCCTAGTATCAAGGCCTCTGTAGGAAAAGTTTGTTCTTTAGTTATGTCTTCTTTGTGTAGGAAATTCTTGGTTTGTGTCTATTCCTAGATCCTACCTTCCAATTAAGTGTGGGATTTGGTATCTTTTGCCTCAGTCCCCAGTTCATTGGTGTAGGGCTGTGCTGAGATTGTTAACCCTAAAGCTTCCCCGTATTGTTACAGAAAGGATAACAACCAATTACAGCAGATATGACATCCTAGCTAAAGTAGTAAAATTGTCTATAACAATAGCATCAGGCACAATGTAGAAACTGAAAAACTGTGGTAACTATTGATTTTGTAATTTATACCGTAGGAGCAAAGTCTATAGTTATACAACAGAATTGATCATAAATAAGGAGTTTGTATGCAAAATGTATCCCCTTAGCAGAATGGTTTTACCCTGTGGTGGGGAAATTTCACAAGGATAGTGTATAAAACAAACATAACTGGGAAGGAAGTAGAAACAAAGCTGGAGGACAAAGAGAGGTCATACAAAGTTTGAGAAACTAGAGAAGGGTGTAGAAAAGAAAGAATGAAGAAGTATTTGAGGGATTATCTGAACTTGGACTCTGGTTATGGGGAATGTGATTAGTTTTCTGGGGGTGGAGTTCTCCCCAGCTTTTTAGAAAAGAGAGAAAAGAAAGAAAAGAAGAATAAAAAAGAAAAAGAAAAGACAAAGAAGAGGGGGAAAAGAAAAAAGAAAAAGAAACTTGAGAGAAAAGGGTTGGTTACTAAGTCCTGGCTACTTCCCATGCTGGTTGCTGGTCTCCTTAATTTTAATTTTCCGGGCGTTGAGGTTGATCAACATGTGTATATGTCAACAGGTCAGCTGAGTATACTTTTGTCCATTCTTTTGGTGGATTGGTTCTATTTTCTTATTTATTTGTAACAGTTATTTGTGCACTTTGAAAGAATCCTTAGCTGGAAATGAGCATTGCAAATATTACTTCCCAGACAGCAGCTTCCCTTTTTAATCTCTTACTGCTCTGTATTACTGTGCCTAGGTTGTTACAATAAAATAGCACAGAGGAGGTCGTTTATACAACACAGATGTATGTTCTAATTCTGGAGAGTGGAAGTCTCACATGCAGGTGCTGGTGGGTTTGATTTCTTCTAAGGCATCTCTCCTTGACCTGAATGAGCCATCTTCTCACTGTGTCTTCAGAGTCATCTCTGCCTGTGCACAGGTCTGGTGTCTTTACTCTCTGTGTATCCAGATTTCCTTTTATTACAAGCACACCAGTCAAATTTGATTAGACCTCACCTTAAAGATCACATTTTAAGTGAGTTTCATCATTAATGACCTTATATCCACATATAGCTGCATTTGGACTGGGGGACATGAATTTTGCAGAAGTCATAATTAGCTCTACCAGTGTCTTTTTAAAAAAAAACAACATGCAATTGAAGTTTGTGCAACTATCACACTATCTGATTTCAGTACATTTTCTCTACCCTGAAGGAAACCCTAGATTCTTTAATAGTTATTTTTCATTTCTCCTTCTTCCCATATGCTGGCAACCACTTGTCTACTTTCTCGTTCTGTGAACTTACCTATTTCATTTATATACTGAATCAAACAGTATGTGGTCTTTTGTGACTAGTTTATTTCTTGTCCTTTAACCCAGTGTGTTCAAGATTCATCTATGTTGTAGCATGCATCAGTGCTTTTTTTTTCTTTTTTGTGGTACTGGGGATTCTGTGCTAGTGGGCTAGACAAGGTTCTACCACAGAGCTATAGTGAATAAGGCTGCTACAAACTTTCATGTACAAATGTTCTTAGGATCATATGCTCTCGATTCTATAGGAGTGAGCAAAATTTGGATTGTATAGTACTTTTTGAGGGCCCACAAAACTGTCTTCACAATAACTGTAGTATTTACATTCCTAACAACCATACATATGTGTTCCAATTCTCCCACAACCTCCCTAAAACTGTTCCATTAAAAAACATAGCTAGTAATCCCTGTTAGTGGTTAGTCATTGTGAGTTTGATTTGTATTTTCCTAATGAATAATGATTCTGGGTATTTTTTCATATGCTTTTTGGCCATTTATATATCTTGTCTGAAGAGCTATAATGATATCTTCAAATAGATGAAATAATTATTTTAACAGTTAACCATATATATACACATATATTCTTTATTGGTTAATGCTTTGTTGTTGTATACAAGAAGTATTTGCTCACTGCAAGATCATAAAACTATTCTACCTTATTTGGAAAGCTTTACTGTTTTACCATGTATATGTAGACCTATAATTCAGTCATGCAAAAACTTTTTAATGAAATGAGATCCCATGAATTCTCTACCTACCCCTATGTCTTCAAGATTTCTACCTACTTTGTCTTCCAGCAGATTTAGTGTTTCTATTTTAATATTTATATCTTTGATCCATTTTGACTTTAGTTTAGTGTATGGTGATAGGCATGGGTCTAGTTTTAGTTTCTGGCATATGGAAAACCAGTTTTTCCAGTAACACTTGTTAAAGAGTCTATCTCTCTTCCAGTGAACATGTTTGGCCCCTTGTCAAAGATGAGATAGCTGAGTGTGTTTGTAGTTGTGGTTGTATCTTCTAATCTATTCCATTGATCTTCAGGTCTGTTTTGATTCCAGTACCATGTTGATTTTATCATGGTAGCTTTGTAGTATAATTTCAAGTCAGGAATTGTGATGCCTCCTTGCCTTTGTTGCCTAGAATTGCCTTTGCTATTCTAGGTTTCTTCTGGTTCCAGATGAATTTTAGGAATGATTTCTCTAAATACCTCTGTGAGGTATGCAAATGGTAATTTGATTGGAATTTGATTGGAATTTGATTGGAATTGCATTAAATCTGTATAATAATTTTGAGAGAATTCCCATTTTCACAATGTTTGTTCTTCCTATCCATGAACAGGGAATGTCTTTCCATTTTCTGAAATCCTCTTCGATTTCCTTTTTCATAGTAATGTAATTTTCAATGTATAGATGTTTTACTTCCTTTGATAGATTGATTCCTAAGTATTTTATTTTTTGGATGCTATAGTGAAGGGTGTGGTTTCTCTTATTTCTCTCTCTGTGAGTTTGTTGTTTGTTTATAGGAATGCTATGGATTTTTGAGTGTTGACCTTGTATCCACCTACATTACTGAATTTGGTTACTACATCTAGAAGTCTTTCAATGGAGTTTTGGGGGTCTTCTATGTAGAGTATTATGTCATCTGCAAATAATGATAATTTAACTTCTTCCTTTCTTATCCTTATTCCTTTTATTTCTCTCTCTTGTCTAATTGCTCTGGCTAATGTTTCCAGAACTATATTGGATAGGAGTGGTGATAATGGACATCCTTGTCTTGTTCCTGATTTTAGGTTGGAAGTTTTCAGTTTTTGTCCATTTAGTAAGATGCTTACTTTGGTTTATCACATATGGCTTTTATTAGATTGAGGTAAAGATCATGTATTCCAATTTTCTGTAGCGCTTTTATCATGAATGAATGTTAGATTTTATCAAAAGCTTTTTCTGCATCTATTGAGATGATCATGTGATTCTTGTCTTTGGCTCTGTTGAAACAGTGTATTATGTTTATTGATTTGCATACACTGAACTACCCTTGCATTCCTGGGATGAATCCCACTTGATCATGGTGTATAATCTTCTTGATGATCTGTTGCATTCTATTTGCCAGTATTTTATTGAGGATTTTTGAATCTATGTTCATTAGGGAGATTAGCCTGTAATTCTCTTTCGTTTGGGTCTTTCTCTGGTTTTGGTATTAGGGTAATACTTGCTTCCAGGAATGAGTTAGGGAGACTTGCTTCCCTTCCAGTTTCCTTGAAGAGTTTGAGGAGTATTGGCCTTAAGTCTTCCCTAAATTTCTTGTAGAATTCAGCAGTGAATCCACCAGGACCTGGACTTTTCTTTGTTGGTAAGTTTTTAATTACATTTTCAATTTCATTAACTGGTGTTGGGTTATTCAGCAGTTTTACATCTTCTTAATTCAGCTTTGATAATTCATATGTTTCTAGGAATCTGTCCATTTCTTCTATGTTATTGAACCTATGAGAGTAAAGGTTTTTAAAGTAGGTATTAATGATCTTCTGTATTTCCACAGGGACTGTAGGGATTTCCCCCTTTTCATTTCTTATTGTGTGAATTTGAGTTTCTTCTTTCCTCTTTTTGATAAAGTTGGCTAGGGGTTTATCAATTTTATTTATTCTTTCAAAGAACCAATTCTTTGATTCATTAATTCTTTGTATTGTTTTCTTAGTTTCAATTGCATTAATTTCTGATCTGATCTTTATAATTTCCTCCCTTCTTTGGGATTTGGGCTTGACTTGCTTTTTTGTTGTTGTTATTGTTGTTTTTGACTTGCTCTTCTTTTTCTAGAAGTTTGAGGTACAGCATTAGGTTGTTTATTTGTGTTCATTCCATTTACCTCATGTGGGAGATTACTGCTATAAATTTCCCTCTGAGGACTGCTTTCATTGTGTCCCACAGGTTCCAGTAAGTTGTATTTGCATTTTCATTAGATTGTAGATATTGTTTAATTTCTCCTGTGACCCACTGGTTGTTTAGGAGAGTGTTATTTAATTTCCATGTATTTGTGGGGTTCTTGTGGGTTTCTCTGTCATTAATTTCCAATTTTATTGCACTATGATCAGATAATATGCATGGGATTATTTCAGTTCCTTTGCATTTACTTAAGCATGTTCTATGGGCTAGTACATGATCTATTTTAGAGAATGACCCATGTGCAGCTGAGAAGAATGTGTATTCTGATGTTGTTGGGT
>RJWT010056308.1:0-10045 GCA_004365215.1 Cuniculus paca
AGAATCAGCACACCTGCATAGTGCATTGGTTCTCTCCATGCCCGTATCTTATCTCTCTCCCCTCTTTTTCTCTGCACTGCTTGTATCTGTTTCTAACTGCCTCAGATTGAGCCAAAGAAGTTCAATCACAAAGACTGAGGAAATCAATTTGAAAATCAATAGAGCTATCAGATGACATCTGCGGACCCGCCACAGAGGATCTAGAGAATGGACTTAACTGACAAGAACGCTGACAACCGTATAATTAAGATATTATGAAAGATTGGAGAATCACATAAAATTAATACTCCTGGTTAGATTTGGATATCAAAGATATGAAGCTCTCCTAGAATGACCACACACACCTATATACACAGACACATGAACACACACATGAACTCAAGATGACTATTTTATGTTTAACTTGATTTCTTTTTTAAATATTTTGAATTTTGTAGTAAAACCATGTTTTCTGTGGGTGACTTTAGTAGTATATTGATTTTATTTAAATATGCATAGGGATATTCATATTTTTGTGCCAATCTTAGAATATACTTTACAAGGGTTTTGTGTGTGTTAGCCTCAAATATTGTCAAATACACATTTCATTTCTAAGAGTTTAGAGTGATCTTGTGTCATAGTTCTAATATTGGTAATTTGGAAATGATGTAGTTTAACTTGTTTTTTCCACATTTTTTCTCTTTCACTAAGCTTTCTTACCTTTGTTACTTACATTCTTTACTTTGGTTAGATATATGTTTCCAGCCTTCTCAAGATGGAAATTTAGATAAATGATTTTCAGTCAGTGGTTTTGCTAATATATATAGTTTTAATACACATACAATCTGTTGGTATTTAACACAAATGTTCATTCATATGCAGGGCCTTCATTATCTTCTGCTTAAAATATATTTTAATTTACATTTGTGATTTCCTCTTTGACCCATGGGTTACATGGGATTATGTTGCTTAGCTTCTAACGGTTGGAAACTTTCTAATTATCTTCTTTGTTATTTATTTCTAGCTTAATTTTTCTATGCTCAGAAAAATTTCTAGATAAGGTTTCATTATTTGAATTTCATTTATACTGCTTTATGATACAAGATATATGAAAATTATTTCATTTACTCACACAAATACTATATGCTTTTGTTTTTCAGACATAGGCATTTTATGTAATAGTTTTTAAATTTTTAATTGTGCTTTATGTATTTTCTCTTTTTGCTCCATTTTTGTTTAATTTTGAATGGTTTATGAAATATTTGATTTAATGTCCCATGACCACTGGTATGACTAGCATTTTCATTTCCTTTATGTTAAAGATTATTTATCTATATTAAACTACAAGAGACATATGTATTTGTATTCATCACATCTACCTTGTATATTAACCCCTTTTTTATTAAGTGTATTTTTATTACTCATACTGGTTACATTAATATTTACATTGTCTGGCTTTAGTATAGTTATACCAATATATTTATTTATGTTTTCATAGTGTATTAAAAAATTCCCTCTTTTGCAAACAATTTGATTTCTCATATTTAATATGTTCTTTGAGAAGCAACACATACAAGTTTTAATTCAGTTCACAATCATAACCTTTTATTAAGTACTTTATGTATATTGAATATGTGTAATAAAATTACTCAAGTTATATCTACTGTGTTTCTTTTTTATGATTCTATTGTGTATTTTATACTCTCCTATCTTGTAGTTTTTTAGATTAATCAAATACAGGTTATTGTATTACATTACTTACTAATTTTCATTAAGTTTATATTCAGTGAATTATCAAATCTTTTAAAATTTTAAAGATTAAAGCAATATTTTTGACATATAATCATATAATATAGTAATTTTCTAATGTCCATTAAAATACTAAACCTGAACACTTTAAATAACTTGTTCCCACATTTTGAATAGTTAACATCTCTAGTTTCAGGTTTTGATTTTAAAAACTTTACTGCTTTTGATTAGTAAGACAGGCTTCATTCAGATTTCTAATGTATTTGTAGCTTTTTGTTTTTTATTCCTGTATTCATGGCAGTGTCTTCCTTTGTGTAAAGAAAGCTATTAGATTATCTCAATTGTGGCATCAAAAAAGGCTTTTATTTTGCACAAATATTTTTTCTCAGTGTAAAATTAAATTGGCAACTATTTTATGTACATGGAGATCCTGTTAGAGAGTTTTCTGACTTTTCTGAGGTTTAGCTATCAATTTTTTTTTTTCCACACTGGGGATCAAACTCATGACTTCACACTTGCCAGGCAGGTGCTTAGGCCACTGAGCTAAATCCCCAGCGCTATCAATCTTTTAATAGCAGGGTAATAGGTCTTTTTTCAGAACTTATGAGTATGTCTTCTGTTTTGTTACTATTTTGAGTGTTAGTAGTTTTGCTGCCTGTGCTCATCTATAATGATAAACATTTGCTATCATTGGGGTTCTTACAGCTTTTTGAATTTGTGAGCTGGTGCATTCAACTTAGAGCACTATTTCTTCAAATGTGCTCCATCTCTTAACCTCCTCCTTTTTCTCAAAACACATTGTGGTTCCTATAGGTTGTTTTCTTGTTCCATCTATCTCTAGCTGTCTTTTATGTTTTTTCCATTTCTTTTCCTTGTTTCGCTTCACAAATTATTCATTGATATGTCTTCTTTTTTATTCGTCCTCTCTCTTGCTATGTGTAAACTAAGATTAAAGCTGTATAATGAATTACTGGTGTTATAACCTATAAATTTTAGTGTTATACTCTTTGACTGTTTTATACAGATTTACATAGGTGAAGATAAATGTGTTTAGAGCATTATGACTTTTTGTTGCTCTTCAGCATCATCAGAGTAGAAAAAGGCAAAGAATAGAATAAGTGAATTACTTTTTCAAAAGAAATAGCATAAGTCATTTTCACAGTTTGCTCTATCCTAATGACAAACCATGATACTACCTGGTTAGGAAATTAAAAAAGACAAATTATCATACCTTGCGTAAAGGGCTCTAAGTTACTCTTTAAATATACTACACATTTTTTGAATATTAGGGAAATAAGTACGCTAAAACAATGACAAAGAAAATATTAAAGATGTAAGTATCATAACCAGCAAGAAGCCTGTGTATATTTGTCTGGATTAAAATTTAACAGGTCACATATAAGAAATGAGAATGAAAAGGCCAAAGATAAGATAGTTGAGTAAACAAGTGGTGGAGTCCAGTACAAAACAAGATCCCAAACAGCAATCACTCTCAGAGATGCATAATGTACACCTCTGAGGAAGGTTAAGAAAATTTGTTTTTTTTTTTTTATATGCAGAAGACAGAAGATAAAGTGGTGCCCCAAGAGGAGAAAAAAAATCAACAAAAGCAAGAAAGTAAATATAAACAAAGTCGAACCCAAGTATACTACACATAATAAAGACCTTAGATTCAAAATAGTACCTAACTAGTTTTATTGGTTTAAAAAAATAGTGAGAGTGAGGCAAAGGAAGAGAACCATTAAGGAAGAATCAATAGTTTTATAAAAGAATCAGTGGAAAATTATATCTATATCTAGATCTAGATATATGTTTTTAATTGAAATTGTAAACATGATTAAATTGTTTCTTGTGAAATTCAACATTTTGACTGTAATCACCAAAATGAATGACTACAAAATTAATAGAAGTGATTTTAAAAAAAAATCTCAAAAGAAACTGCAATATATGGGAATCTAAATGGTAGAATTGAGTATTTTTAAAAACCTGAAAATAGTAATCTTTTCAATTTTATCAAACTATTCTGTCCAGTAGATATAGATAGATATATGCTTTTACAAGATACAGAACGATTTATAGTGGGTCAGAGAGACTAGAAGCAGAGGATTAAAACAACAAAAACAGCAGAGCAATGCAAATATCAAACAAATTCAACATTTAAAATTATTAGAGGAAAAAACACATAATAGTGAAAAGTTTATGCACCAGTTTATGACAATTGATAGCAATTGTACAGTTATTTGTAGCTAGATTGCAAAACACTTAAAATATATTTACATTATATCAACTTTCTGGACAGATTAATCAGACAAAAATAGTCAATAAGTATTTAAAAGACATGATGGAATGAATACCTAGAAGTGTCTCTCAGATCATCTAACTTGGCAGTTTCATTAAGATATAAAATTAGGAATATCTTACTAAACGTTTTCTAATGTCTAACAAACGATTTCATGAATCAAATTACTTAGAAAAAATTAATTGAAGCATACATATATTTTGTAAAATCTATTGTATCTTACATGTATTTCAAAATACATGTGTATTGAGTAAAATCAAGTTTACTCTAAAATTTTGAGTCCAGAATAAATACTATCTTCTAGAAGAAATACTTTGTAACAGTAACCCTCAGAAAATGTTTTATAAAGAAAAAAATCTTTTGTATAAAGTAAGCCATCACCTTCTAATTTATACTTTGAAAGTTTGGATGTATTCGGAAAAAATCTCATTAAATGCAAACACATAGTTCTATCTGTCAGAAAATATTCCCACCAAAGTAATTCACATCAAGTGCACTGTAATAAATTAAGGTTTCTGTCACAGATTAATTGGAAAGTGTTTAAAATTTTCCAGATCCTGCCACAAAATTACTCGTTAGCTTTGAGAAATTCAGTAATGCAGAGAAAATTACTTTATCAATGTTAGTTGTTTCTTGCATTGTTAAATAAAAAAAGACTGTCAGTTACCTTGATTTTTTTTTATCACAACTGGTGGTTGTCACTGTGAAGTTTTTGCCCTGGTGTGACAAGAACATAAGTGTGAAGGTTGTACTCTCTAGAAGCAGACTCTGTAGTTTTGCCCCCTCTGGCTGTCTGACAGTGGACATGTGTCTTTACTGCTTTATGCTTTCTTGCTTAATCCCTATATAAAACACTGCACATTTTTTCCTGCAAATTGAGATTAACGTATTATTTACCTAAAGGCTTGTTGTTATAAATCAAGAGAGTAAATAAATTACAATAAATAAATTAACAGAAGAAATGTTATAAAAGAAAGAAAACAAATAAAATAACCTAACCTTTAGTATATATATATATACTAAAGAGGAATTACCCATTTTTTCTTTCCTTATTATCAGAATAATATAGTTCAATATGCTACAGTAGATACTGAACCATATTTTTAACATCAAACTTTAACCCCATTTTCTTTTAAAAGGAAAGTTTCTCTATTCTCAAAAATTCTTAAGTGTCATTGGAAAATGCATACTAATGAGTCAACTACCAAGGGAAGAAAAGACCAGTACCATCATTGAATTACTTAATATCTTAAAATTACAATGTTTTTCATCTAAGTGTGGAATGATAAAATGTTCAATCTTAATATTAATACGTTGTTTCATTTTAATTTATAGGTTACTTTTATAAATGGCAATGATCGAAACTTATCTAAATACTAGAATTCTGGGATCTTCTATCCCAGAATCTATCACTTGATTCATATTAAATGAGAAATCTTAGTTTTACAATCATTAACATTATCTTAGATCTGAGCCTCTGCTAAATTATTTACCTGTTTCTTCCTTTTAGCAGTGGGACCCAATGCATGTGAAAACGGCGGAAATTAAAGTTTTGGTTAGAGACACACTTAACAGAACCACTGGACTATTTCTAAACAGTAACCACAGTGGAGAGTAGACAATTTTCTGTTAAAAGACTGTAGATTTTGAGTTCAGAAACTTGACCATGTACTCATATGAATGGATTCAGGCAGCAGTATTTAGTACACAAACTCACAGCACGCTGAACTCATGCCTGGAAATGTGGCCTGGCTTGATTGAAGAACACCTGGCAGGCCATGATTCTCTTGTTTCTCCCTGTCTTGGGGCAAAAGCATTTACTGCTTCTTGGTCCAGATGATCTTTTTATTTATTTTTAATTTTTTAAATTTTTTTATTTCAAAGAGGATAAAACAGAATAAAACCAAACAAAACAAACCAGTGTAAGTGATACAGGATTTCAAAACATCACGAAATCAGCAATAGCTACCATAATGCCTTTTGATGTCTTCAAAATAGCTGCAGATAACTTGGGACATAGTAAAAATTAAACAGAACAGAACAGAATAGAATAGAAATGATAAAAACAAAACAATGGATGCAATTAAGGAATTCAAAACAAACCAATAATAAATCCAAAATACTACCATAATGTATCTTGCTATCTTTGAAATATGAGCTCTTGCCATTGGATTTAACATAATCAAACAAAACAAAAGAGACTAAAACCCAACCAAACAATGGAAACCATGTAGGACTTCAAAACAAGACCATAGAGAATCAACAATGGCTGCAACCCTCAGAAGGAGCTTTTAAACACATTTTTCATAAACAACTTTGAAAAAGAGAGCTAAAGGCAAGTTTGTTTGAAGTCTTGCAAGATATGGTTTATGTCTCCCTTTGGATCCAAGAGCAGGCATATTTACTATCCCTTATAAAAATTCTGAGTTCTTAACCTCTAAGTTCCTCTCCTATAAAACAAATGACAGATGTCACTTGTCCCTGTTGGGGTTGCCCTGAGGGGTCAGGCTCAAAAAGCACGCTCCAGAATACTGATATTCTGGCTCATGTAATTTCTGTGAGCAATGTACTGACTATGTGTGACGCTAGTCTCTTGAGTTATAAATGTGAAGATGTTGGCTTGTGAACAGCCATTTAGCTCCTAACAAGAACAAGCCAAGTATCTTATGCAAACTTGGAAAAAAAGAAGCTATTCCTTTGTATGAAGTTTGAAAATAGATAAATTCTAATCTGTTACAAAGAAATTTATTTAATATATTTTAAGGTCAATATACCATTAAAATGCAAAATGAGCAGGTTTAAGTGGTATTAGCTCAGTGGTAAAGGGCTTACCTAGCAAGTTCAGGACTGTGGGTTTGACACATGGCACAGCAAATGCAAATAAATAAATACCATTAAAAATTGGGTAGTATAGACAAAATTAAAATAATAGAACTTTCAAAAGCACAAAGAATAAGAAATAGAATTGCAACTTAGTGAACTTAATGTAAATCAAGTAAAGCAATAATGTAACAGTTATGACAAGTTCTCTTGGGTGGGGATAGTTATGAAAGTTTTAACAACTGAAATTTATAGTACTTTTATACTTCAATTCAGTAAGAATTTACAGTTTGATTCACTTACTCAACTCTTTCCTCTTTCTGCATGAAAAGTATCAGATATCTATTGACATCTGGCTATAGAATACATATTTCAGCTGATATGTAGAATTTTCACTTTCCCATAAAGAATATTACAAGTAATGATAAAAATTAATCAGGCATCAACAACTCTGTATACACAGAGATTTCTATATAAGACATAAGTGCACATATAAATGCATGCAGGAGTTAAAATACAAATTATACAAATAAAATTTCATTGATTCTAAGTGTCTAAATAAATAAAAACAACAATATCTCAACATTTATTCAAGTAACTCATGAAGCTTTTGCAAGAAGTAGACTTGAAAAAATAACACATCATTTTTCAATAAGTGAAAACAAAGACTTAAAAAAAAGAATAAATTTAACAATTCATTAACTGTTGCTTTTCAGGGCCTAAGAAATACACTTTAAACAATCTATTTTAAAATAACATGTATGAAATCACATATTTTAAGCATAGCATAAAACAATATACTGCAGGTATAAAATAAAATATTCCAAAAATAGCTATTGCATTCTCAAAACATTTAAGTATCCTGACAAAGAAAGACTGAGAATGCTATTATAAAATTTATTAATTCAGCAAGAACATTTGACCTTTTTTTTTTGAGTACAAGGTTTTGGGTCACACAGTAATTAATAAAAGGAAAAATGAAAGCTTACCTTTCCCTGGATTTATTTACATTAGAATGTAGAAGACTGATGATTAACATATTGCATGAGACAATCTTATGTCATATAGTGCACAAGAAGATGATAAATGCTGTAGAAAAAAATTAGGAATGAGATCCCTGAAAGAGCAGCAATATCTTTCACAATAGTACCCCCCAAAAATTAAATACCTAGCAATCAATCTAATGAAGGAAGTAAAAGACCTCACATTGAAAACTGGAGTACCCTGACAAAGGACATTGAAAACTATATCAGAAAATAGAAAGACATCCCTTGTTCTTGAGTAGAAATAACCAATGCAGTGAAATTGGCCATATTCCAAAATTGTTACAGATTTAATGCAATCCTAATCAAAATACCATCAGCATACCTCACAGAATTAAAGAAAACAATCTTAAAATTTATTTAGAACCAAAATAGACCTAAAATAGTAAAAGCCATTCTGGACAATGAAGGAGGCATCACAATGCTTGACTTGAAATTATCCTACAAAGCCACAGTGATTAAAACAGCATGATATTGAACCAAAAAAGAAAAGAAAAAGAAAAGAAACAGGATCAATAGAATGGAACAGATCAGAAGTTGCAGAAACAACTTCAAACACACTCATCCACTTTCTTTGACAAAGGACCAATTGCTTTCACCAGAAGAAACATAGCCTCTTTAATAAATGGTGCTGGAAAAACTGGCTTTCCACATGCCAAAGGCTAAAACTAGTCCCATAAGTTTCATCACAAACTAAACCAAAATAGCAATAGATCAAAGATTTAAATATTAAAAGAAAAATACTAAACCTACTGGAAGAAAGAATATGTAGAACTCTCGAAGACATTGGTGTAGGTTAAGTCTTTATCAACAAAACCCCAATTGCACAGAAAGTACTATAAAGAATCAACAGCTGGAATCTCATCATATTAAAAAGTGTTTGCACAGCAAAAAAAATCACCAACAGATTGAAGAGACTACCAAAAGGGGAAAAAATTTTTGTCAGCTCTTCCACAGATACAGGACTATAGCTAGAATATATAAAGGACTCAAAATAATTCAATTGCCCCAAATTTAAAGACCCAATCCAAAGAGGGGCATCTGAAATGGAGAGACTTCTCAGATGAAGAGGTAGAACAGCAAATAAATAGATGAAAAACCATTCAACATCACTGGTCATTTAAGAGATACAAATTAAAACAACACCGAGGTTCCATCTCACTCCAGAAAGAATGACTATGATCAAGAAATCAACCAATAACAAATGCTGGCAGTGTTGTGGGGAAAAAGGAACACTTCTTCACTCTTGGTGGGTGTGTAGACTGGTACAACCACTGTGGCAATCAGTGTAAAGATTCCTCAAAAAAATTAAAACTGAAGGTTCCATTTGATCCATCTATTCTCCTTGTTGATATCTTCCTAAAACTATTGAAAGTATCACACCACAGAGATATATGCACATCCATGTTTATAATAGCACAGTTATAATAGCTAAATATGGGAAACGAACCAAATGCCCATCTAACTGATGAATGGATAAAGATGTGATTTTTAAAACAATGGAGTAATACTCTGCCATAAAGAAGGATAAGCTTGAGATATTTCTAGCTGAATGGATGCACCTGGGGACCATACTCTTAAGTGAAATAAGTTGGACACACATGTGTAAATATCACATTTTTTCCTCCTGGTATGATAAACCAAAAGCATAAATGAGGACCAAAATGTATAATAGATATTGGAAAATGGGAGGAAAATGTTCCAATGAGTAGGAGAACTAGGGAGGATGAAGAGGAAAAGGAAGAAAGAGAATAGAAAGAAAAAAATAGAAATAAACATTTTTTTAAAATAAGAAGTGGGGGAGGGATTAAAAGGAGGGGAAAGGAATGGGAAAAAAATGCAAGAATCAGGATATATCATGTATGGGTATAAATTCCCTATGATGAATATGATCATCATGTATATCTAAAATGTACCAATAAAAATAAGAACAAAAAAAAGAGAGAGAATAAAGTTCTGAGGGAGACCACTATTTCATGTCCAGCAGTCAGGGCCAAGTAGGGGGAACAGGTCAGTGAGCGCTAGGGACAGGGTTTGGTAAATGAAGTAAACTGAAGCAAACTGATACACACAAAAGACCAAGTGAGGACTTGATTTTATTTAGAGGAATGAGAAACGGTACATAAGGAGAAAAAACAATTGATTGGCAACATAA
>RJWT010056309.1:0-10044 GCA_004365215.1 Cuniculus paca
TGGTACAAGTTGGTATTCAATAGGAATAGATGGGCGTTTGGTTACATTTGCCCCATGCTTTTGAGAGGGCATGAGGGCTCCCCACGTACAAGAGAGGGGCCAGGCACCTCATTCTAGGCACCAGCTGTCTCAGGGGATTCACGGTGATGCCAAAGCCTCTGGATAGGTTTGCTATAAGGGAGCAGAGGCTGTGACAAGGCAGTGGTCTTGAGTTAACCTTATGGGCTCAAGACTAGGGAAAGAGCTCAAGTAGTGGGCTTGCAGTGAGCCCGGGCAGCATGGGTCATGCCCCAGCCCTTGGTGAGGATGGGGCATGACAGGGAAGAGGCCTGTGGTTTGCAAGGAGGCAACTGCCCACAGTTTCAGGAGAAATGCTGTCCCCTCACCACCACCCCTCACTCCTCTGAGAAGGTGGTGTATCTTCAATTCCAAGGCCAACAGTGAGTCTTGCTGCAGAGTTCTTCCAACACTAGATCTAGTTCCGTGGCTGGGCATTTAAGTGAGACTTCCCTATGTGGTTTAATTTGGCTGTGGCTATTTGCTTCTGAAGCCAAAGCTAACACAATTTGGCTTCCATTTCATTTCAGATCAGTGGAAACCCTGGAATTCAGTTCTGCAGGAGAAATGCATCCACTGTGCCTGTGTTTTACTCCTCAATGAGCACTGCTATTGTTGTTTTCAAACCTGATGATTTAAGCGCCAACTCCAGAGTGAGCTTCACCTATCAGATTGCAGGTGAGCCCTGGTACTTCAATTCATTCAAGAAAGTCTACCAGCTTCCAGTTATGGGGAGAAGTCGCCCCAGTGACGAGGTTAGGGGTTGGGATGATAAATCACGTCCATTCGATAAGACCCTTAACTAGAACCTACACTTAATTTAGCAAATTACTAGCACTGGTTCCTGAAAAGGTAAAGTGAGTCTAATACTAACTACAATGTAATGCAGTTAATTTAAAAATATATTACTTATTTTATTAATTATCCACTTGACTGCATGTAGGAGTCACCGTCTATGTGCTTAAAAAGCTTCACCAAGATAAAATATTCTATCACATCTATTGAACATTTGCAATTCAAGGATTTTTAGCATATTCAAAAAATTGGGCATCCCTATACCTTGGGGAATTGTTTTATAAACACATAGGGCTATAAAAAGATTACTTGATTTTATAACTGAGAAGTTTATTTTTTAAGAACACTTTATTTAATGTGTATTTTGAAATTGGTTAAAATAGCCTTTGATCCAAACAAACAGTAAAAATATTTTGTTTTTACAAAAATCAGAAAAGAACAATGACTTTACAGCACCATTAACACAAATAGTTCAGCAAAGGACTTCCAGTGAAACCATTGTATAAAACCCTGTCTGAGACATACTCTTTATTTTTAAAACAGAGTCTCAGCCAGGCATGGGGTGCACACATGTAATCTCAGCACCCTGGGAGGCTAAGGCAAGAGGATTACAAGTTTAAGCCCGACATGGGCAACTTAGTGCATTAGGGACAGCCTGTCTCAAAATTTAAACATTTAAAAAGGACTGAGGATATAGTGCAGTGTGAAGGCTCTAGGTTCAATCCCCAGTACGGTAAAAAAGAAAAAAAAAATCACAAAAAAAGGTCTAAATGTCAACCCCCAACACCTTGATATGATCACAAGAGTTCAAAGGATACTGGAGTCTCTTTTCAGAGAACGTTTATGTATCTCATCCTTGCACAGGGATGTTTATGTCAGCAAGTTTATGTCACATCTCAGGTCTCTGTGACCTCAAAGGTAAACAAATAGGCTGGACTAGCTTTTTCCCAAAGTTTTTTCGCATTTTGTAGACTTTGAAAATTACTCCCATTGGATTGAAAGAGCACTAAATATTTGGATATATATATTAACTATGGATTTTTTTTTCTCTAAGATTGCAACAGACACTATAGCCAGGGATTTGGCAGTCTGAGGAGTCCCGGATGGCCAGGCAATTACTATGAAAACTTGGATTGCACTGTTGTTCTATCAGCCCCGCAGAACCACACCATCTCCCTCTTTTTCCACACTTTCGGCATTGAGAGCTCCACGGACTGCACGCATGATTTTTTGGAGGTGAAGTGCATTTGACTGCCATGTAAATGAATTAATGTGAGAGATGATGGGTCTTTTAGGAGTTTTCACTTTTCTCTCCTGTTGCTAGTTCTCCGTGTCACCTATCCATTCCATGCATCTCTTCACCATTCCATCTCTCCATAAACATTGACTGAGCACCTTCTAGTCCAGGCTCTGGGGATCCAACAGAAGACAAAACATAGCTGGGGCTGAAAGGATATTTATAGTCTAAAAAGACAGGCAGCAGGCAGCAGGCCATCACAGTACATGAGAAGGACTAACACTATCCATCTGCCAGGGACACCGACTCAGTTTGGGGACAGCGATAGCTTCTTTCAGTAAGAAGATTATACTGAGTTCTGATCCAAAGGATCAGAGAAGGCCCAAGTGCAAGGTGCTGATTTTGGAGTGTGGCACTGACTTTGAAAGTGAGTTTTGTCTGTCAACGAAACTGAATCATACTAAATAGTTTGCTGATTTTCCTGTGGGCTACGGTCAGCTGGGGTACCTGCACTATTTTCTAAGGGTCTTTGAGCAAATGTTCTGCAAACTAAAATTAGTAATTCCATTTGACCCAATTATTCCCCTTCTAGGTATCCTCCCAAAGGAGGTAAAGATATCATTTTAGGATGATTCATGAACACCCATGTTTACAGCAGCTCAACTTGTAATAGCTAAATCTTATAGCAGCCTGTATGTCCATAAATAGGTGAATGGATTAAAAAATGCAGTATTTATACACAATGGAGTACTACTCTGCCATAAAGAAGGATCCATTTGAGTCATTTGTAGGCAAACAAATGCACCTTGAGACCATAATGATAAGTGAAGTAAATCTGATATGCCAGTTTAAATATTGGATGGTTTCTTTTATATGAGAGACCCAAAATATAAATAAAGAGCAAAATAAAAGATAGATACAGGAAGTAGGGAGATAGCTCTTTTGCAAAAAGGAAGGAGACCAAGAGATGGAGTGGAAGGGAAAAGAAGGGAAGGGGATTCAAATGTGTTATGTCCATGTACCGACTCCCCACAATGAATGTAATCATTGCATACTACAAACACATACTAAGAAAAAAAAATCCACTGTGCAGTTGCAAGTGAGTTCCATTCTTTCATCCACCCCTAGAGGATGCTGCTTTTTAGTAAGGAATGTCTGCAGTCTGTCTGTCCTGCACCCAGCCACCCACTTGTCTCCACCTCACCCCAGAGCACCTGGAGAGAGCAGAGCTGAGCTCCGGGCATGGCTGCAAATACCCCACGTCATCCACAGAGCTTCTGTGTGTTGAATCTGCCCCTCATCACCCGCAGAGCTTACTTATATGGAAGGGACATCACCTCCTTGTTCATGGAGAGGAGATTCTCCTAATGAACTCTGCACCTTAGAGCAGATATTTGATCAGATTCTTACTCCAAATATCTGACCTTTGTAAGATAAATGTATGTGACTGACTTCTTTTCTTCTGGGTAGGCTTCATGTTGGCTACTTGCTTCTTAGTAACCAAAGCCCTTTCCCCACCAGCTTCTGCTTCTGAATTCCAGCAGTCTTCTTCCCTTTCTTGCCTCCTGCCCCTCCCCAGCTAAGCTCACTCTGCCTCTGTGCTCCTGCTGTCGCATTCAACCAACCCTGACTCTGGGCTTGGCAATTCCTGGCTCCAGCACATGGCCTTTCACCAGGATTTAGCTTCTATGGAATTCCTGACACAGTTTCATATTCCTGGGAAACTCTCTCCACAGAATCTACGCAAATCCTCTGTTAACACACAGCACGATGAAGTGCAGGGGAAGCGCATGCCTTTTTCACGTAGCTGCCATGACGGGAAACAGGGAGCAGGCAGATGAGGCAAGGAGGAAATGAAGAGAGACACACAGCACTGCTTCTGCCAACCAGGGCATTGAACTCAGACTTATGTACTTACCCACCATGGAAACCCAAATATTTATATCAAGTACAAAACAGAAACTAGAAGAGGAGTGCGATACAGAGGAAGGATAGAATCATCACGTTAGATCAGAGTCACGGTGAACTTCACGTAATTCACCTGTCAGTTTGCGCTTTGCCTACTGCTCTGCCCTTCTCTGTTCCATGGAATGGATCTGAAACTTCCTGTCCAACAAGCAAAGAGGCAAAAGACAGCATACGCTGTAAAATGTGGCCAGGTCTGGTTTGGGCAAGGAGTCTCGGCAGCCAGGCCAGAAAGCCTCAGCATTTCACTGTAACTGTGGCAAGAACGGAACTCTCACCAGGGAGTCTGTCTTGGGGGCAGCAAAGCTCAGGCTCCAAGCCAGTTTGGTTTTGTGTGTGTGCGTGTGTGTGAGTGTGTGTGAGTGTGTGTCTGTTCTATTGGTACGTTTTAGATACACATAATGATCACATTCATCATAGGAAATTTGTACCTGTACATGATATGTATTGCTTCTTCCTTTTTTCCCATCCCCCTTCCCTCCCTTCAACCTCTCCTCTTCTGCTTATTTACAAAAGCTCTGTTTCCATTTTTTTTCCTTCTGTTCTTTTTATTTTCCTATCCCTTCTTTCCTCACCCCCTCCCTTGTTCTCCATCTTATTTGAACATTTTCTTCCTATTATCTGTTACACATTTTGGTCCTTATTTATACTCTGGGTTCCTCACACCAGAGAAACAACGCAATATTTAAACATGTGTGTCTGATTTATTTCACTAAAGAGTATGGTCTCAAGGCATATCCATTTAGTTATAAGTGTCTCAAGTTTATCCTTCTTTATTGTGTAGTACTCCCTTGTATTAAAAAAAAAACTTCTTTATCCATGCATCAGCTGATGGGCATTTGGGCTTTTTCCAAGATTTGACTATTACAAACCGTGCCACTCTAAATATGGAGGTGCATTTATTGCTGTGGTGTGATGTTTTTAATTCTTTTGGGAAGATACCAAGAAGGGGAATAGCTCGGTCAAATGGAACCGCTAGTCCTAGTTTTTTGAGGAATCTCCACACTGATTTCCACAGTGGTTGCACCAGTCTGCATTCCCACCAACAGTGGAGAAAGGTTCCTTTTTCCCCACAGCTGCTCCAGCATTTGTTATTGGTTGATTTTTTGGTAATAGACATTCTTTCTGGAGTGAGATGCAATCTCAGTGTTGTTTTAATTTGCATCTCTCAAATGATCAGTGATGTTGAACATTTTCTCATGTATTTACTTGCCATTTCTACTTCTTCATCTGAGAAGTGTGTATTCATTTCAGATGCCCATTTTTGGATTGGGTCTTTAAATTTGGAGTGTCTGATTTGTTTTGAGTTCTTTATATATTCCGGATAGTATTCTTCAGTCTGAGGAACAGCTAGCAAAATTTTTTCCCCACTCTGTGGGTTATCTTTTCACTCTGTTGGTGGTTTCTTTTGCTGTGCAAAAACTTTTTAATAAGATGAGATCCCAGTTTTTGATTCTTTGTGATATTTCTTGTAAGATCAGGTTTTTGTTCATAAAGTCTTTGCCTACAGCAATGTCAAGAGTTCTACCTGTTCTCTCTTCCAGCAGATTTAGTGTTTCTGTTTTAATATTCAGATTTTTGATCCATTTCAATTTTAGTTTAGTGCATGGTGATAGACATGGTTCTAGTTTTAGTCTTCGGCATGTATAGAGCCAGTTTTTCCAACACCATTTATTAGACAGGCTATCTTTCTTCCAGTGAAGGTGTTTGGCTCCTTCGTCAAAGATAGGGTGGCTGAGTGTATGTGGAGCTGTTTCTGCATCTTCTGATCTGCTCCACTGATCCTTGAGTCTGTTTTTCTGTCTAGGCCAGTTTGGAATCTGTATGTCTTCAGGGTCTTCAGCTCCCCTTTCAGAGTTTTCTGTGTTCCAGAGACACCATCTACTCTCACTTATTTTATTCCTCCTGTGCAGGAAAAAGTGACTATGAGGCACTGTTAGCAACGTCTTATGTTGCTCCTTCTTTCAGAGCAAAAGCATTTTTAAAAGTGGACCAGAAGGAGAGAGGGCTGCCCTATCGACTAGCAGAAGGCTGGCTACTTGTTCTGGCCAAGGTCACTTTGTTTAAACATCTGACAGAATAATCTACTAACAAGCAGGAGAACAGCACCATTCTCTCCCACAGGCCTGGGGAGGCGGGGCGCAGTGTCCTGTTCAGATCAACCTAGCCCAGCAAAATAAGTACTGCACCTCTTGAGCAGCTCTCTGATTGAGACAACTGGCAACTCTCCGAACTTTCAACTGTGGAATTATTAAGGGAATAGAGGAACTTCCCAGTTGCTGACTGTGTACATCAGTGAAATGAGTACCCTATCCATACTGAGCTGGTTCTAACTGGACACTGCCCAAGTCACAGTCCTGGCAGACACCTCAAGCGGCTCTTGGGAGAAGGATCCAGGCTGGAGGACAGAGGGTGGTTGAATTCACAGGGTATTTATTCCTTCCTCCCCCCACACACTGACTCATTTCCTGTTTTTACACAAGTCCTGCGGACTGTGAGCTGAAAAGAAAAACTACACAGCCTCAGAATGTGTTTAGATTCATTGAGTTTTGTCCTTTTCCCATACAGAAACCTTTTTTATGGACTTTATAAATTTTGTGCATTGTATCTTTTTTCCATTGCCCTTCTAGAGTGGAGTAACTTGCAGTGAGAAACACACACACACACTATCATGAATAAAGTACAGTAGCTAACTAGAAACATCAAGCAACTTTGCTCCCCCCAACCTTTTTACATTCACTTTAATTATATCCTGCAAAATTCCTCACCCAAAATGCTACAGAAGAACAACAGTACCACCTCCAGGGTAAAGGTGTGCCATGGTGTTGGCAGGCGTTTCTGAATCCAAATGCTAATGGTTCTTAACCTGTAAATTGAGCATTTCTCCCCTTTGCAAGTGAAAGTGACTTTCGTATATATTTTCAGAAAATTCTTTGTTCCTAAGTACATAAAAATACAAAGCTTTTGCCAAAAAAGAAGAAAAAAAATCCTGGTTGTTCAAACTGTCTCGCATCCTAATGTACAGTAAGGTAAGTTGGAGAAGAAAGTATGACAGTAGTAACCCATGCTTCTTTTTTTAAAAAGATAAGAAATGGAAGTGCCAGCAGTTCACCACTAATTGGAATGTATTGTGGAACTCTGCTACCAAACCCTGTCTTCTCTCAAAGTAACACACTGTATCTGAGGTTTAAGAGTGATGGCACAATTTCTAGCCATGGATATGAAATCACCTGGACCTCATCTGCCTCTGGTAAGATATTTGCACTTTGTAAGCTGTAGTAATACAGGTGAGAAAAACATCAGATGTCCAATAGAAAAAGACAAAGTGACCTTATCTTTTCTGCTGTTTCTTTGATGATATTCTGTCAAAATTAGAGATGTTTTTAACAATGAAAGCACACATTTTTTAATTCTACATTTATTATTTCTATGTATAGAAAAGAACACATATTTACATAGAAACTAGAAATAAGACCTAAAAAATTTTAAATTCCTATATAAATTCTGTTTTGTGAAGTTTTTGACTTTTGTTTTGATCGCCAAGGCAGTTGTCTAGAATTTAATGAATAAACAAAGACCCCAAAAGCCAAATGCCTAACACTTTCTGTGTATATAAAAGCAGCTGTGTGCTCTGAGTCCCTGTGGTTTCTCGGCAGTCCTGGGAGTTGCTTGCTTTGTCAGGATGTTATCTTCTTGTGTATTTGGTTTGTTAAAGAGCTGAAGAAAATTTATGTCATATCAATGCATTTAACTTGCGAGGAGGAATAGGACATTTATGAAAGGTCCCCAAATATCTAAAAACCTCCCAAATAAAAATAATAGCATGCTAAGAGATAGGAAGAAGTTTCTATCAAGAAGACAGTCCTGGATAATGAAACCTTTGTACCTAAAGGAGGCTCAGCAATTTTCTCCAAGGCCTTCATTTTACAAATGATGAAGTGAAACACCAAGATTAATGAGTTGCCCGGGATGCCCAGCTGTACTGCAGTGGAGGTGAAACAGATGCCAGGATGGGTGCTTTTGAGCCTCGCTGATTTCTTCTAGATCTCCATGGATATCTGGTCTAACTCATGGTAGCTCTGGTATTTAAAGGAATAAATAACACCAATATCTAAAGAGTTTTGACTTTAAGTATATCAATCTTAAAGCTGTTGGTTATTATCCTAGTAATGCAACAGCAAGCAGAAACACCAAAACGACCCTCAGGATTTGGAGGCAGATTTATTTACATCAATGGGAACTGATTGGTATTATTCCAGAATATCAGGCTCTGATCTCCGGTGGTCTAGGGCTTATATGGGATAAGCAAGCAGGGAGTACAGAGGCAGAATGACTTGTCAATTGGGTATAGTTTATACAATGTGCATCACAGTGACCAGCTGTTCGTAAGAGACAGAAACAACCGGAACTGGAACAGGAGCTATTACCTGGGCAACTAACAAACTGAAGTATACTGGCTGGTGTGTGTGTGTGTGGGGGGGCGTTCTGTTAAGGCAAGGTCACTTTTATTGTAAAGTGATTTGCATCCAAAGCTACATAGCAGAGTCTCCGTTCGGCCCAGAATGTTACTTTTAATTTCAGCTTCATTACCATCAACTCAGGGCACCCAGTGTGCTCTATGCCAAGTTCCAATCCCAGCCCAGAGAGAATGGCCCTCATCAAGAAATCAGATAGTAACAAATGCTGGTCAGACTGTGGGGAAAAAGGAACCCATCTACACTTTTAATGGGAATCTTAACTAGTACAACCACTATGGAAATCAGTATAGAGATTCCTCAAAGCACTAACATTAGAAATTCCATTCGACCTAGCTATTCTCCTTCTAGGTGTCCTCCCCAAAGAATTAAAAACATCAGAGTCCAGTGATACTTGCGTAGTCATGTTTACAACAGCACAAGTCATAATAGCTAAATCTTGGTAGCAATCTATATGTTCATCACCAGATGAAGGGATAAAGAAAATGTGATATTTACACACAGTGGAATACCACTCTGCCATGAAAGGAGTCATTTATAGGAAAATGGATGCACCTTGAGATCATAATGTTGAGTGAAATAAATCAGACACACAATTTTAAGTATGAAGGTAGATCTTTCTCAAAGGAGAAAGGGGTCAAGAGATGAAAGGAGGGGGATGAACAAGGAGTTAAGAGGAGGTGACCAAGCTGAGGATTGCAGCCCAGAAGGGAAGGTGCAGGACATGGGTGTCTGCTCTCGGCTCTTGCACAGTCTCACGCCGCTCATTCATTAAATATGGGCGGCGTACTCGCCCTCCACGTGCTCGAAAGCAGGCTCAAGGCTTCCACTTTGCCCACTCAAGCTCCCTGCTGCTCCTCCTTGCAGGCTGCGGTGGGATTCTGTATGGAGACAGCGGCTCCTTCACCAGCCCCGGCTACCCCGGCACCTATCCGAACCGCACTCACTGCGAGTGGGCCCTCACCGCTCCCTCGGGCAGGCCGGTGGTGGTCAGCTTCTACTTGGTCAGCATCGAGGACCCGGGAGACTGTGTGCACAACTATCTCCTGCTTCACGACGGACCGGACGCTGCCTCTCCGTCCTCTGGCCCCTACTGCGGAGCGGTGAGTACGACGACGGTAGATTCCCATTTCCTGTTTTTAAAAACTGAAGGTAACTTAGATTCGTAAAGGCAGAAATACACAGGCAAGCATAAGCCTGTAACAAATTGAATACAACGCTGTACTCATTTTTTCTTTCTATCCTGGGAGCACGAGTGCCACCTGGTGGCCACGGTCTTCAATGACTACTAATGTGCTAACCAGACTGCACCGGAATTCCCTTGGGGAACCGCTTACATTCCAGACTCGGGGTTCCCACCCAAAGCCGCGCAGTTTCCAGGGGAAGAGCCATAGCGTGTTGCTTCCAAAAGCTTCAGAAGCGCTCCCGGTGCACCTTCTGGGACTAAATACGTCTATTTCTACAGAGGGTATAGAGTATTTATTTAGAGACTAGAACTACTGACGATGTGGACAC
>RJWT010056310.1:0-10063 GCA_004365215.1 Cuniculus paca
ACAGAATTCCCTTCTCAAAGGTTGAGCAGTATTGCACTGTGAATAGGAACCACACTTGCTCTGCCCATCCATTTGTCGATAAGCATGTAGGCTGCTTCCCTACCTTGGCTATAGTGAATAAAGCTGCAATGAAGATGACAGTGCAGCCATGACTTCAATATGCTGATCTCAATTCTTTTGAACACATACCTAGAAAGACTGCTGGACCCTTTGGCATTTTTAATTTTTTCAGGACCTTCCATATGACCTTCCAGAATGGCTGTACTCCTCTGCATTCCACCATAGCGTATACTCCTTGTCCTTCCCAACGCCTGTCTGCCTCCCCGCTTAAGTTTGCGTAACAGCCCTTTCACAGGTGTGAGGTAGTATCTCACTGTGGTTTTTATTTACATCTGGTACTTAGTAATGTTGAGCATTTATCAAGTGTACATCTATTGGTCATTTGAAGGTTTTCTTTGGGAAAATGTCTAGGTCCTTTTGCACATTTTAAAATCAAATTATTTTCTTAGTCCCTTTTATATTTTGAGTATTAGCTTCTTATTACCTGCATGATTTGGAAATTCTACCAATTTTCTCTCTTCACTCCATTAAATGCCTCCTTTGCTATGCAGCCTTTTAGTTTCTTGTAATACCATTTGTCTATCTTGGCTTTTGTAGCCAGGGTTTTGTGGTCATATCTAAGAAATCACTTCCACACCGATGTTATGCACAATGTTTTTTTTTTTGGAAGTGCTGAAGATTGAACCTAGTGCCTTGCACATACTAGACAAGTGCTCTACTACTAAGCTAACATCCCCCAGCCCTGTTATGGAAATGCTGTAGTTTTATGTCTTCGAGTGTCACATTTAACATTTGGAGAGGGGCAGTACTTTGGTGTGAAACCAGGGCCCTTTTTATCTTTATGAGGCAACATCTTGCCAAGTGGCTAAACTGCCAGATTGGGCTTGAACTCTTGATCTTCCTGCCTCAATCTCACAGAGTGCTAGGATTATAGGTGTGCACTACCACACCTGGCTCACATTTACCTCTTTAATCCACTTTGATTTGATTTTTATATACCAGGGGAGATAAAGTTCTATTTTTGTTCTCTTACATACAGAGATAGTTTCACACCACCATTTATTGAAGAGACTATTCTTATTAGCGTGTGAATCTGGTATCTTTGTTAAAAATCAACCATATACATGTGGGTTTGTTTCTGGACTATCGTGTTTCATTGGTAAACTGATCTCGATTTTTTTAATGCCGTGTTAATGGTGTTTGACTAGTATAGCATATATATTTTGTTTGTTTTGGTTTTTTTTTTTGAGACAGGGTCTTGCCATGTAACTCAGGCTGGCCTTGAACTCAAAAGTGATCTTCCTGCCTCAGTCTCCCAAGTGCTGGGATTATAGTCATGTGCCACCACACCTAATCTTCTAATATATTTTTAACTAAGGTAGCGTGATGCCTCCAGGTTTGTTCCTTTTGCTCAAAACTGGCATCTTTTGTGCATTCACATGAATGTTATAATTTTTTCCCCAATTTCTGTGAAAAATGACACTGGAATTTTGTGGAGATTGTATTCAATCTATAGACTGTTTTGTGCAGTATAGATATTTTAACAATATTACTTTTTCTAAACCATAAAAATGGGCTCTATTTCCATTTATTGTGGTGTTCTCAATTTCTTTCATGAATGTTTTAATTTTCTATAGACAGATCTTTCACTTCCTTGGCTAAATTTACTATTCAGTAATTTTTTGATACTATAGTAGAACAAACAGTACAGTTAGTTTACTGATTTTTATGATTTGTGCATCCTTGAACTTTAATGAACTCATCTACTAGTTGTAACAGCTTTTCAGTAGAGTCTGAAAGTAAAATTTTGGTCAGAAAATACTTCACGTAATTTCAGTATTAAGTCACATTTTATGACCTAATGCATGATCTATTCTAGAGAATGCTCCAAGGGTTCTTGAGAAGAAAGTTTATCTTGCTACTGCGGGAAAGGGTGTTCTCCATATGTCTGTCAGATCCCTACTAACTGGATGGCCTCTCCACCTTTGGAATTGGGACACTGAAATCTCCAATTGTACTACTGTACCGTATTATAATTATTATTGTACTCCATCATTATTTTACTGCATTATTGTACCACACTGTTGCACCGCATTATACTGTATTGCATTATTGTACTGTACTGTAACCCAATGCTGGATATACATATTTACAATTGTTATATCCCCTTGATGAACGGATCACTTCAATGGACTATTTTATCCAGACAATTAACTTTACATACCTGAACTCTATAGTTTAACTTTTCTTTTCCTCATGTTTTATTTCTGATGATAAATCTTGCATCTTTTTATAATTTATGTATCCTAACAAATTATTGTACAATAGTTGAAGAGTATCCTCTTTTCACCTTCATACTATATAATACATTGCCATTACAGTGTTAGTGTTTAGCTATGACAGTTCAGTGAATTTTATGCTTTTACATATTTTCATGTTATTATTTAGCATCTTTCTCATTAAGCTTGAAGAACTGCATTTAGCCTTTCATGGAAGGCTTGTGTAATTGTGCTAAATTCCCTCTGTTTTGTCTCTGAGACCCCTTCATTTATTAAAGGAAGGACTGCTGGGCATAGCTCTTGAGGTAGAGGAATGCTTACATATAAGAAGTTTCTTTTTCCTTGCTGCTTTCAGAACTGTAACTTTTGGTAACTTTGATTATAATGCATCTTGATATGAATTTCTTTGGACTTAAGTGTCCTCTGGGATTCTTGGATCTGAATTTCTATTTCTTTCCTAGGCTTATAAAGTTTACTGCCATTATTTCTTTGAAAATATTTTCTGCTCCTTCCTCTCTCATTTCTCTTTTAGGCACACCAGTAACACATACACTGTTCCATCTGATGGTGTCTTGTAAGTCTCTTAAGCTATCTTTACTCCTTTTCAGTCTTTTTGCTCCTCTAAATGGATAGTTAACTTGCCAATCACTTGCCTTCAAATTCAAGGATCCTTTCTTCTGCTTGATCTAATCTGCTGCTAATCTCCTCTACTTAAATCATGTACCTCAGTTATATTTTTAGCTCTAAGTTTATTTACTCTACTTCACACTTCCCATCTCTTTGTAGCAACAGTTTGTTCACTCACTGCTCTCTCACCATAGTGAACGCCTTTATAACCAGTATTTTTCCATAACTTCTTGAGTAAACTACATATCTGGGGTGGTCTTCTGACATTTACCTGTTCTCTGATTTGGAAAGTATTTCACCGTTTCATCTTTGTGTTGGATTCTGCACACATAACACAACAGTCTCCATGCATCCTGTCAGTACAATTTCTTGTGGGAGTCAAACTTCACCAACCAACCTGGCCACAGGACTTGAGGTGTCTCTCAAATCTGTGTTTTTCCAAACTGCTGCCCTTTTAGTGGCCCCAGGAAGATTAAGAAGAGGAGAGGCTCTGTGGCAGATACCTGCACCTTAGTTCACACTGAACCTTCTCATTCTAGGGGGAGAGCCAGTGAGCACAAGCCCCATTCTAGGGGGAGAGCCAGTGAACATGAGCCCTTTGAATGTCCACCACTTTATTTCCCGTGGTCTAGAGAGGTTTAGGAATTCAGAGCCCCATAACTCACAGAGCTGGTTGGTTAAGAAGGCCTTGCCTTGGGCAGGAGAAGTTGTAGTGATGTATGGACAGACTCCTCCCAGGAAGAATCTACAGACCTAGCATTACCACTGCAGTGAAGGGAGAAAATTCCAGAAATTCCTGAATACCCATCCAGGCTCTCAGAGGTGGAATGTCTGTCTGCCTACTGGCAGTAAGACTCAAGCAGCAACTGGAAAAGTGTGCATCTTATCCACTTCCCTGAACAAATCTAGGAGAGTGTAACTGCTAAAAGTGCTGTGTCAGTATAAAACCACCTCTTTGTTCTGTATCACTGTATTACTACATGTTAGTTCACCTTTTGGATGTTATACACAATCTCTAAGCCATGCATATTGTGTGTACATGTGTGCATATGTGGTGCTGAGGCCTAAACCCAGGGCTTCTTGCATGCCAGGCAAGCACTCCACTGAGCTATGCTCCCAGTTCCTTCTGTTTGGGTAATTATTTTGAGGTTCGCTGATGTTGTTACATGTATCAATTGCTTATTACTTTTATTGATGAGTTGAGTATTCTACTGCTGAGTAATATTACAGTTCGTTTATTCCTTTTCCTATTGGTGAACACTGGGTTGCTTCTAGTTGTAGTTGATGCAAATGAAATTTCTGTGAACATTAAGAAAACAAAGCAAAGCAAGACAAAAAGCCAGAGTTATATTAGTAGAGGGCCAAAGCAGTTAAATGTCTATGATCAATCTTTCAAGATTGTCCTATAAAAAAGCATTCTGAATCCCACTTATATCTATAAAATGAAATGCTAGAAGTACCCTTAATATAAACAACTGATAGGGTATCATGTGGTAGCTCTAATACATAAATCTATAAGACACACGAAAACAAAATATGTATATCCAATTTTAAAAGAGCAACAAAGAGAAGGGATTCCTATGAATGACTGAAATAATTTCAGATGTGTGGAATATATTCGCATCCACTATCATATGAAGTGTGTTTTTGTTTTGTGTGTGGTACTGTGGATTGAACCCAGGGACTTCACAGTGAGCTACATCCAAGCCTATCTATCTATTTATTTTTGTTTATAAATTTGGACAGAGAGTCTCACTAAGTTACTAAGCTGCCCAGGCTCGACTTGCATTTAGGGTCCTCTTTCCTCAGCTCAGAGAGTGCTGGGAGTACAGGTACATGCTACCACATCTGGCTATATCACACAAAGCTTAACAAAAAGGCACCCATTTGAAAGGAAGGAAAGGAATAATGCAAACAGATACAGTCACAAGGGGCACTCAAGTTCTGAAATACTAAAGAGACAATGAAGGAAAAAAGGAAGACAAATGAGTATATAAAAATGTGTAATAACGAATGTGGTCCCCTTTTCTCTTACACATACTTTTTATAATAAAAAAATTGCAAACCACTCAAAAATAATTTTTTGTGTGCTTTAACCATATTCACCACTATCAGACTTCTTACCAACAATGCATTTACTTTCATTAAAATAAAAGCTGACTTAAGGGAAGCAATAACAACAGATTCATTTTCTTATTTCTTGAAATAAAGAGAATAAACAGCTATTTATCAGTTCTTTTAAAATTCTAAAATTACATTTATTCACAAGGTTACAAGTGACAAGATTCTTTGGGAGGTCAGAAGAAAAGGAAATGCTAAAGCATCAATTTAATAAATAATTCTGAAATGCCATCTCTGTATATAGAAAACAGGTGTCAAATCTGGCCCATTGCTTTTATGGTTTAGATAGATGAAAAAAATCAAATGAATAATATTTCAGGATGCATGAAAAACTATGTGAAATACAAATTTTGGTGTCCATAAATAAAATTTTACTGGCGTATAGAAGCACTCCCTCAGGTACCTGTTGTCTAGAGCCACGTCTGTACTATTCAGAGTGAAGTCAAGCAGTCCCATCAGAGCGCACAAGTCCAGACTGTCGAGAGCTCCACACAGAAAAGGCCTAATTCCCCTAACCAATAGGAGGACTAAAGAAATACTAACTACAGGCTTTAATTCAAATTTGGTCTTAACCTGGCTCAAGAAAAACTGAAAATAGATTTACTAAATGAAAAATTAACTTATATCCATGGGCTTTTAAAAATAAGTAGTAAATTGTATTTTTGTAACAAATAATTTACCTGAACCATCAGACTTGGCCATTTCATAACAGCTAGAATATTTTCTAAATATTTTAAATAAATATTTTCTAAATATTCTAATAAATAGAGATTGCACACAATCTCTATCATGGATAGAAATAAGGTACACTATTTCTTGTTATCAATTTATAAGGACTGTTTGCAACAATAATAAAAAGTACTTATGTGACAGGGTACACTGGGACAAAATATTGCTTTTTTGTAATACTTACCTTTGGAAGGGCAGGCTTGGATTTGAAGTTTTTGTTTCTCCTATAGAGATGAACCACTTGTTAGACAAAACTACCATAGAGATGAATGACTTCCAAGTCTGTACTTAAACAATGAATTACCAGTTACTGAGAATGTAGATCCCCTATATGAAGATATTATATGACTTAATCAAGCAGGTACCTTTCGGAAGGAAGGGTAAGCAAGGATAAGAAAAGAGGGAAATTGATACCTGCTTTCTAACACAGAAATAAGCAGATTAAGCCTGATGATTAAATAATGCAATATTGTACATTCCAGCGTACAGTTTTTTCTTTTTTTTTTTTTTTTGATGTTAATAGGGCTCTGTTTTCTTATATCTACAAAAGATTTACTTTTGTTA
Source organism: Cuniculus paca (assembly GCA_004365215.1). Lineage (NCBI taxonomy): Eukaryota > Metazoa > Chordata > Mammalia > Rodentia > Cuniculidae > Cuniculus > Cuniculus paca. Next base: position 6,381 of record RJWT010056310.1, read on the forward strand.
TTAGGGATGCCTAAATATAATAAATCTCTAAAAGTGTACTTTTTGACAAAATGTAATTTCTCATTTTTTGGAAATTAAAAATGCTGTTTTCTACTCACAACTCAATGTTATTATTTATATTCAGCTTCTCATGGCTTCAGAAAGAAGTAAATGAAAGCCCATGCTACGAATATGTGCTAAATCATAAAAACTTTTGCTAGAATCTAAGATCTAACACCTACTAAAGTCAATTTTAACATCACTAAACCTTGGCTTCATTATAATATAAAATACAATGCCACCTAGTTACTAAACATTTCTGCAGTAGAGCAAGACCTACATAAATTGTTTATTTATCCTAATAAGCAATGGATCAGACGGGGATCAAGGAATCTAATTCAGATATAGCTCCAGCTACCAGTCAAGAAACATGCTTGGAAAGTGTCTGAAATATGCTGATGCTGTAGTGAGAAATATGATATATGATTCCATTCACCATTTACAGGGCATCCCCTTCCTAACTGTTAGTACTATTGGAAATAAATGGCAATAGCTCTAGTATCGACTAGGAATCCTAAAAAATAGCTAACAGTTATTTACTTCTTTAGAAGTAGGACGTATCAAAGAGCAATAAAGAATCATTTCTGCAATAAGTATATCCAACCATAATTCTTCTGACAATAAGGAAAACTAAAACAAACAAAAAAAAACCACCAGAGCTTTAAATTCATAATTCTAAGCACTGAACACATGCTTTCGAAGTTTGTTTCAATGAAAATTGTATCCACAAAAAAAATTTATTATCCTTCATTTTTTCAGCCAGAAATTTTCAACCACTCATAAAAAACAAATGCGTATTACTGATCAATACTGACGTGAGAATTCCATGGGCTCTTTCCAGAAGTCTGCTGCTAGCTGAATTAGCAAATATCCCATCTTTATCAAGCAAGGAGGTATTAGCTGGTAGCCTGCTCTGACGAATCCCAGGTCTAACATTCCAGGAAATATCAAATGTATCACTGTAAGGAAAAAAAAAAACTGTGTAACAACACTGTGTACTACTTAAATAAATGAAATAAAATACAAAATACCAAAGTAAGTCTTAGAAAATTTCTAAACCAGCAGAAAATAATTTTAAGAGATTATTTATTAATTGACATCAATCTTTTTCTAAGAACAAAAAAAGTTGTAGGGATTCCATCATATTCATACAATGTGCATATAGATGAGTCCATCACATAACTGACATCTTTATACTGTTATCATTCAATAATCATATAATATTGTATACTGATATACATGTAATACAATATGGTATACATAATATACAAAATATATAACATAACATGCTACAGCACAATATCTTTTTCTTAGACTTTCAAATGTTACTATAAGGTGGTTAATCTTGTATGCCAACTTGATTGATTTCAAAGACACTAAGGAGACAACAAAGGATACTGCTGGGTATATCTGAATGGGTCATGGGGATGTGACCTTGTGGACAGTATCTGGTGGCCTTACTCTAGCTCCCCCCTCAAACCAAGCTCCAACCGTACTCTGCTTCTTGGCTGCCACGGAATGAAGAGTTTTCCTTTGTTATACCCTTCCTCCACAGAAGTTTCTGCCTTGGAACCAGCCCATGTTAGACTAAAACCTCTGAAAGCACAAGTCAAAAATAAACTGTATATGTCAGGCATTTTGTTCCAGAGATGAAAAGCTAATACACTAGAAAGAAAAGCAAAAGATCTGTGTAATATGGAAAGCATACTGCTTTTCCAGGCTTTAACTTTCCTTCTTTACCCAGGCAAGAGATAAAGTGAAAGTCATGGAACTGGGTACCAGTATGCATAAGTGAGGGTAGTAGTATTACTACAGAAGTCAAGAACAATACTGAAAACAAAGGTTACCAGTCCCTGCTGAGTTTCCTAACTGTAACATATGAGGAATCATGCCAATCTCTATTATGTGATATCAAGTCACACTGGATCTAAAAGATAACCTTAAAATCCACTCATTTTTATAAACCATATAAAATAGGATTATTTCTGAAACAATTTTAGCAATCAATTATTTCACTGCAATCCTTCAAAAAAAAGTATTTAATTCTGTTCTCACTGTTAGGTTTTATAACACAATGTCTCAGGTGGTAAACAATAGCTTGTCCAGACCAACACGAAGAGCTACACTGAAATGGACCATCAGTCTATCACTTCTGCTTTACTTTAAGGATGCACAGTGTCGATGCTTTCCCTCAAATCATGTGATTTTTTATCAACACTAGAAAGCAGAATTCACAGCATGTAGCAGTTTATACTTAAAAGAATAGGTCTTTCTCAGTCCACTAATATGTGCATATCAACAATATACTAACTCCTGAAGAACAGTAACACAACCCGAGAGTTTTAATGAAACATATTTGTGTTTCTCAATATCTCAAGATTACCATGATAATATTACAGGCACCATTTAATTATAAAGTTCACCATGTATTTCTACAATATACACAATTTGCTGTGTATTGCTATTGATAAATTCTGATGATACACACTACTAGCTTAAAAGGCATTTTTCTCTTGCCAAGAGTGGTGGCACACGCCTGTAATCCCAGCACTTGGGAGGCTGAGGCAGGAGGATTGCCACAAATTCAAGATGCTATATAGTGAATTCAAGGCCACCCTGAATTACAGAGTGACACTCTGTCTCAAAAATCCAAAATGAATGAATGAATGCATGACATTTTCTCCCAATACAGATCAGTTTATTTTCTTCACACATTCCATTCGACACCTGAACCTTCGTATCAGCTGCTTGCACACGGGAGTACATGCATTTTCAGCTGTTGATGCAGATGTTTCAGTTAAGTCATCTTAAGGGACTATTCAGAAGCTGCAATAATCCACCATTTTTGCTAAATGATATGAATAGTTATTTTTGTTTTGTTTCTTGCTTTGAGATAGGGGTTCATTATGCAGTTTAGGCAGGCCTTAAATTTGCAGCAATCTACCTGCCTCAGCCTCCCAAGCACTGGGATTCCAGGTGGGTACCACCATACCTGGTAGAGAGCGTCTATGCTTTCTCTCAAATCATATTTTGATACAAAGAAATTTGTCTCCAGTTTATAATTACTTAGTGAGTTTTATCTCTCACTGGAGGAATTTACATGTTTGTTTTTATATACATCAAAATTTTAGACCTAGATCACAACTGAAGTATCGCCCTTATTCAATAAAACTTTATTTTTAGGTTAAGCAGTATTACTTTTATAGAATTTCTGACTTCATAATCCTGCCAATTGGCTAAAAGGTTACTGTTTTACTTTTTATTTATTTATTTTTTTTGCAGCACCAGGGATTGAACTCATGACCAGCGAGCTGGTTTGCTAAAAACTGGCTCTTATTACCAGAAATAATTTTGGAGTACCTTTTCTCAGTTTTGATTTTTCTTTAAGATAATATAGTTCTTTGAATATGAAGGTGTTCTTTTAAACCTGCTTTTTTCCCAGGCTTTTTTTTTGCCTGTTAACCTATATTATGTATAATAAAGTGGAAAGAATATTGATTTTCACTCTATTAAGCCTATTTTTTTTGAGACAGGGTCTGCGAGTTTGAGGCCAACCTGGGTTACATAGTGAGTTCAAGGCCAGCCTGAACCAACAGTGAGACCCTCTCTCAAAAAACAAAACACACAAATTGTTTGGCTCTGAT
>RJWT010056311.1:0-10050 GCA_004365215.1 Cuniculus paca
TTTTTTTTTTTTTTGTACTGGGAATCAAACTCACAACCTTGTGCTTGCCAGGCAGGTGCTGTGCCACTGAGCTATATCTCTGGTCCTGACTTCTTCTCAATATCCTTTTATACTTTTTAAAGTCAGCTATCCTGTTACTGAGACACAATGCCTGAAACCCCCCAATTTAAGAGGAGGTTTAATTTGATATACAGTTAGTTTTGATGATTCAGTCCCTGGTAGGTCAGCTCCAAGTAGAAATGTAATGGTGAAAGGTATGGCAGAGCCGGGCGTGGTGGCTCACGCCTGTAATCCCAGCACTCGGGAGGCTGAGACAGGTGGATCATTGTGAGTTCAAGACCAGCCTGGGCTACAGAGTGAGCTCAAGGCCAGCCTGAACGGCATAGTGAGACCCTGTCTCAAAAACACCAGGGCCAGGGATCTAGCTTAGTGGCCTAAGCACCTGCCTGGCAAGTGCAAGGTCATGAGTTCGATCCCTAGTGCCGCAAAAAAAAAAAAAAAAGAAAAAAAGACAGGTAATGGCAGAGCAAAGATGATTAGTTTATAGTGTCCGGGATGCAGAGCAAGGGGAGCAGTGTCAGAAAGAAATGGACCAGGAACTATCTGTAGTACCAAAGCCATGCCTCCATAACCTACCCAGACACAGCCAGGAGCATGCTTTACTAATGTGCCAGGTGTTTCTCAGTACAATGAAGTGGACATGTCAGGGTTAATGGTCACAGTGCTGTTGCCAGACTGGTTTCCTTTATGTGACATGATCATGCCATGCCTTTCTTTTACTCATGTCTGACAAATCTTTGGAACCTTTTTGGCTTATATAAATCCTGCTAGTCTTTAAATCTCTATGTCTGAGATTTTTCCATGATACTTCTTTTTGATAACTCTGTCAAATTATATAATTTACATATCTGTGCCATACAAGATGTCATCCATGAAACCTTATGCATGGAAGAATTAACAGTAGTTTTCTATGCTACTATATAAGGGCAGCTTATTAATGTCACACAAAAAGTGTCACAGACCTTGTCTTCTGGGAGATACGTGTTCTGTTTGGACTCCAAGCAGGAAGACCCCCCCAAAACTTGTCTGTTTTCATCACAGTTCAGTGTTCAGAGAAATAGACAACCAATTCCCATAGAGAGTATAAACACAAAACATTCAGGTTAGCGAAACCAAGCTGCAGATTTATCCAATCAGTCTCAATTTCAAAGACTAGGTACTTCTGAAAACTGATGCCAACCATCTAAGTTCATATGCTCAGGTTTATTTGCTTGTCCTTGACCAAATCAAACGAAGCCATTTATTTTGGTAAAAAGAAAAAGGGATTTGTTCAAAGCTAGCTCTGATGAGATGGAGAGGCCCATTTGCCCACATCTCACAGTGTACAGTGAGGTTGGGTCTCTTATAGATCAGAACAGAGGGGAGGCGCACGCAGAGAGATAATGCATATTTCTGCACTTGCTTTATCACTTCCAGGCATCTTCGGCTCATTCGCTCCTTTCTTGTGGAAAGGAGACTACATTCTCTTGGTATCAGAATCTGCATATTCTGTTCATTTACCTGGACCAAGAGGAGGGGGAGCCCTTCAAGCCCTAGGTGGAAGGGAGCCACTGTGTCTATGGAAGAAAAAAAAAATCTAGCTTTTAAAGTTCTGTTTTGTGGTGCCAGTTATACCTCTACAATGAGAATGATACAGTTTACTCCTCGTGGTTTTCTTTTTCATATATAAAGTGAATGAAGTAAAATGTGGGAAAACATTTTGTAAAATGCAAAAGGAGGAAAAGACAGGAACTTACACAAAATAAGCATTTGCCAAAATAAGTCACTGCAGCTTCTTGTTCACTGCATCCTCTTTTGGAGCATCCATCAATATGTAATTCGTATCTGTAATGCTAATCTCCAAGACTCTTCTTCTGTCTTCCCTTACAGATAGGAAGAACTCCACCCATTGGTGCTCAGATTTGTTATCAAGGGTATTTTCTATCATTTGTCTAAAGTGGTTTGAGAACATCTTTTTATTATTATTTTTTAATGACTACTATAGTTAAGTTTCAAAATTGGTATATCTGCTTTTTTTTTTTTCTTGGTACCGGGGATCAAACTCACGACTTTGTGCTTACCAGGCAAGTGCTTATGCTGCTGAGCTAAACCCCTGGCTCATATCTGCTCTTTTTAAGATTTGATTTTTCAATTAAATTAAGTTATACAATACAGGTCTTTCCTAAAATATTCTCCTAATCTAGTACTAATTAAATCTCTGGATATAATCAGATAATAGAGGCCAATGATGTGTACTAACAGGCACTATTTCTTTCTCATTTTGTGAAAAAGGAAAGAGAGGGAGGCAAACATTTTAGTGAGATGGAGTAAGAAAGAGAAGGCTTTGAAACCATATAGAGTAAGTGTTCTACTATTATTCCATAACTTCCTGCTTGACTTTGGGAAAGTTACTTAATCTCTTTGCATTCCAATTTCTCTTAAGAAAACCAGGATAGGGCTGGGGATATAGCTCAGCAGGCACAGTACCTGCCTGGTACGTGTGAGGTTGTGAGTTCAATTTCCAGTACCAAAAAACAAAGAAAACCAGGATAATATTTAAGAGCTAATGTGAGGAATGACATAAAATATATAAAACATAGCAAAATTAACACATATATTCAACAAATATATATCATTTTGTAAGACTATCTTTGTGATATATGGATCAGAGAAAAGTTATAGATCCTTTTTAGATTTGTGTAGAAATTCCTCAGGAAATTAAATTACCAACTGCATTTTCATTTTTCCCTTTACATTTAAACTGTATAGAGATATATAAATGCCAGTGTAGCTATAACCACAATCTTCTGTTATCTGTTAGGTTAACAGTTCTTATCAATGCCACAGAATTTTTAGTTACTACTTGAATATAGCTACTTCTATGCTTAACAGGCAGAGAACTGAACTCATCTTGACTCACAGTCTTCCTTTTTCTGACTTTTTGATTTCTTTTATAGTATCATCATTCTCTCAGTAAATCATGCTTAATACTGTAATAATTTTTGACCAACTTCCCCCTTACCATCTTCTGCTGATCTTATTTCATCATTGTCTGCAAAATATATCTCTACCTGTCTTCATTTCTGTGGCTACCACCCTTAGTTGAAGAACCCAATTTAGTCCCACACCCTTCTACCTCACTCTTTGTTCTCTCTTCTCCCGCCTCCTCCTCTTCTTCTTCCTCTTCCTCCTCCTTCCCCTTCCTCCTCCTCTTTCTTCTTTTTTTTGTGGTAAGGAGGACTGAACACTGGGCCTTTGAACTGAGCTATATCCCCAGCCAATAATCTCCTCCTTGTCAGAAGAATGGATGTTTAAAGATAGACAACAGAACTAGAACCAAGAATGAACACGATGGGTCGTGATATCAGCAAGTAGAAAAGAACAGTAAGGGAGTCGGTAGGCCAAGGTTGCTTGTGACAGCAGACTTCTTTTTTCAGAGGCCAAAATGGATGAAGATAGATGGTTATCACCTAGGACTTAGATTTTCTTTTGACAAGTGATTCTCAAAGTGTGATCTGCAGATCCTAGGGAGTCTTCAAGGTCATTTCAGGTATGCACAAGGTCAAAAATATTTTGCGATAATACAAAGACTTTGTTTGCCATTCTCACTTTGTTTACATTTGCACTATAATAAAAGGTAATGGTGGGTAAAATTGCTGTTGCTTTAAAAGAAGTCAAGGTAATGGTACTAAACTGTACTAATTATCAATAATTATTATATTCTTCATTGCTATGTGCTCACAGAATGTGTGTGTGTGAGAGAGAGACAGAGAGGGAGAGACAAGAGGGAGAGAAAACTTCATCTAAGAATTTGATAAAATAATAATTATAAGTTTTATTAAACCATGACACGATTATATCTTTTTAAAATTCTATGAGATAAAATACACAATATATTCCTAATTCTTACCAAAGTACATACAAAGGTTATCTCAAGGAAAATTATTTGTGTGACTGAGTGGTGATTGAAGCAAGCCTTTTTTTAAATATAGAACATCATTTATACTTAAAAGAATAACAGTTGGGAGCCGGGCATGGTGGCTCACGCCTGTAATCCCAACACTCAGGAGGCTGAGACAGGCGGATCATTGTGAGTTCGAGACCAGCCTGGGCTACAAAGTGAGCTCAAGGCCAGCCTGAATGGCATAGTGAGGCCCTGTTTCAAAAACAGGGCTGGGGATCTAGCTCAGTGGTCTAAGTGCCTGCCCGGCAAGCGCAAGGTCATGAGTTCAATCCCCGGTGCCGCAAAAAAAAAAAAAAAAAAAAAAAACAACAGTTGGACAAGCTACAGTTAGTCACACTCGGGTATTTAGCAGATATTTTCTCAAAAAATGAGTGAAATAAAGCTGTCCCTCAAGAAAAACAACTCATAGTACTTGTTGTGAATGATAGAGCTTTCAAGCAAAATACAGAATTTTTGAGAACATGTATCTTACCTCATGAATGAATATTCTTAATTTTAAAAACTGGAGATATAATCAGTAGTGATATTAATATGATCTCTTGATACTTCAAAATAAAATATGTCAGCATTTGAGAGGCTGAACTAGACTTTTTTTTTTTTTGAGACAGGGTCTTATTATGCAGTTCAGGCTGGCCTTGGGCTCACTTTGTAGCCCAGGCTGATCTCGAACTTGCAACGATCCTCCCTCCTGCCTCAGCCTCCCAAGTGCTGCGATTACAGGAGTGCGCCACCACGCCTGGCTGAACTAGACGTTTTTAAGGTAGACATTTTTGTTTTTGCAAAAATGTAAAACAGTATCGTTTTTCTCATTGAAATACTTCAGAAAAAATTTTTTATGACATTCCTTATGTTAAAATGTAATAGGTTTATTATTGTTATTTTAAAGGAATTAATTTTTTAAATGTCTCAGTTTTATTTCTAATATGATAAATATCAACAAATGTGTTCCACACAAACAAAAACCACTTGGAATATCCAATAATTTTTCAAGAGTATAATAAATAGACTATGAAATAAAAAATTTAAGAACTATTCCTCTGGTATGCCCTATCCTAGGGTAGCTTTTGTAGATTTATTGGGAAACAGGGAGAGAGTAGGTAGTTCTCCTGGGTAAATGGCTGTTTTCTTGGTCCAAAAGTTATTCAATTCTGCCTTGAATAAAAGAAAAGAATCTGAGGTGAAGTTAAGACTACTTGCATCCTCTGGTTTAATGATGTCTGATCCAAACGTCAGTTTTAGTTAGAGCTCTAACACCTCTACCTCAAACAGCCTCTAGAAGACAGACTCTTGAAGAGCTTATTGGTCCTCTAGACCAGTATACCTAAGTATGGCTGTGTTAGGTTTGGTCTGAATCACATCTCTTCTTGTTAATGAAAATACAAGTATCTTCCCTATAGCTAGGCAATCAGGATAGTCAAATCTCACAATATATATGATTTACTAGTATAAGAATTGAGAATGTGGGATTACAAGGACTCTTTTTATTTAAAAGAGAAGTGTATTGATCAGTTTGCTGTTGGTGGAACAAAATACCTGAGATCTGAAACTGAAGGTGGAAAGGTTTATTTTGACTCAGTTTCATAGTTTTCCATAGGCTGGCTCCATGACAGAAACAACATAGCGGAGAGGACATAGCAGTGGAAATCTGCACAACCCATGACATCCAAAAACCAGAGAGCAGAAGAGCACCAGAGAGGAGGGGGCCAGAGACCAGATATAATTCCCAAGGTCACACTCCCTGGCCCACTTCCTCTAACTTCTAATAACCCAATCAGTTATGAATTTGCCCACTGATAATGATAGTGCCTTTACAATCCAATCACCTTTACATGTCTCTTAATCCAGTCAGGTTGACAGCTGAGATTAACTGGCACAAGAGATCGGAAAAATAAAATGTAGGAAATGGAGAGGAACTATGATTCCATACATTAGGTGGTGGGGAGAAGGCCTAGGGAGAGATTGTGTCATGTTTAGAAAGTTTTAGGAATGAGATCTTATGTAAATAGCCCAAATTTAGTTCTACTGTCTAATAGAATTTCCTGGGGGTAAACTGAATTAGACTCTGGGGCCTATTTCAATTTGATAAGTGAGTGTCTATATGTCAGTTCAAATGATTTGTATATCCCCAGATTAATTGTGCTTGAATAAAGTAAAGCAAGAGAGATAAAGGACAAATCCTAAGGAAAATAGAAAACAGTTTATGTGGAAGGGAGGGTTTGACTTATAGAGTACAGGGTCATGTTATTATTTAGGAAAGTTAGTAATATGAATAACTGAGGGTTTCATGGCTTTTATTTATTTTTATTGGTACCAGGAATTGAACTCAGGACCTTGTACTTGCCAGGCAGGCACTGTGCCACTGAGCTTTATCCCCATCCCTTCATGGTTTTTTGCTGGCTAACAGTCAGAGGCTGCCCTCAGCTTCTAGGGGCTGAGTTCCTTGACATGCAGCTATATCCCTCCATAGTTCACGATATAGCAGCTTGCAGGAAAGTAAGAGAGTGAGCATGCTAGCAAGACGGATTATAACATCACATCACGTCACATCACAAAACATTAGAAAAGGAGGAGAGGTTTATTTTGGCTCACAGTTTGTAAAGCTTGCAGTTTGTAGTCAAGTGGCTGCAATGCAGGGCAGCAAGGCAGAGGAGAAACAGCTCATGTCATGGCAGGAGGAAGCAGAGAGAGGGATCAAGGAGGAGGGAGGGAGATAGACCCACCCAGGCCATGCCCATGGTGACCCACTTCCTCAGATCAGGTTTCACCTCCCAACATCACATTCAGCTATAAATTCATCAGTGGGATTCACCCACTGATGAATATCATGCCCCCATGATCCACCACCTCCAAAAGGCACCACCTATGAGTACATGAGGCTTTGGGAAGACATCTAAATATAAACCATAATGCTCACTTCTACTCACTGGAATTTTGTCCATAAATCAACTACCTATACATAAATTATTGGTTCAGATTCGTTTCTGGAAGGAAGCCAGAATAAAATGAGTGAATGTGTAAGTGGTATGTTACAGTATAGGAGGGATAGTAGCAGGAGATTCTTCCCCCAGTGGAAGGATTACTCCCCCATATATTTCTCTGGGCTATCATTAATGAGGCAGTGGTAAAATTTTATGGAAGAAAACATGCTAAATGTGGTTCCTTGTATACCGGTAGTTTTCAATTTATAGCCTCTTAAATCTCTCTTCTATAAAGTTAGAATTTGTTCCAGATACGATATTGGACTAAGCTGGCAACAGTGGTGCAAATAGTTTCTTTTGTAGGGAGACAATTTTATCAAGTATGAACTTAGCAGAGTTTGATAGTTCAAAAAAGAGTAATAGTAGCACTGAACATAAGAATACCACTAAAGAACACGTATCACCAAAAAAGCACCTGTTTCTTCAGTTACCTCTATTTCCATGGTGCTTGCCACCCCAAGTGGTAACTATAATTCACTCTGTGTTATGGTTTGAGTCTGGAAGCCCCCCAAAGTCCCCTCATGGAGGTGGGCTTCTAGAATTTGTGATTGATTCATGGTCCAATGCTGGGGTTATGCGTGTGAGTGCTACACCCAAGTGAGTGTGGCTTACATATAATATAAGGGACAGAAAGAGTCTTCTTTGGAGTTCCTGTTTTTGCTTTTGTTACTTTTGCTGTTTTCTGCCTCCCCGAACTTTTGCTCCTCTGCCATCTGCCACCCTGCCTTGGAGCCAGCTGAGTATGAACTGAAACCTCCGCAAACCATGAGCTAAATAAACCTTTCCTCCTTTAATTTTGGGCATCAGGTATTCTGTCCTGGCAACAAGAGAAAAGTAACTAAGACACTCTGTTCTGGTTAAGTGACTATGACCTACTTTCTTCTGGCCAAGTTATCTGGCAAATTGCAAAGGTGAAATGAGATGACTATCAAGTCATATGTTTGGGGCATGACATTAGAAAGAAAAGGATGTCAAGATATTTGGAGAAAGCGTTGCGAAAAGGAAATGAATGCAGTGTGACACTTAAACTTGTGTCAGAGTCAGCTGTATGCTAACAAATGAGCTACAATAATCCTCATATAGCACTTTAAAAATGATTAACACTGGTGGTATGGTCAAAGTTGTCATTTCCTTTTCTTTGAATTGGGGTGATGTGCTCTGAGATATCTAAAGATAGGTGACAAAGATATGTTGGTTGTTTCTGTATGTCTGGGTCCAGCCTTGAGCTAAGTGCTTGCATGCAATTTCACAACATCTTAATGAGCATAGATGCTATTATCATCTGTCTGGGGAAACTCTTAACAGTGAGGGTGTTGAGTAACTTGCCCATGGTCATACAGCTACTAAAAGGACAGAGCTGAGACCGAGGCTTCAGCCATTGCATCATAGTGCTGCCTCATGTTTTAAGACAGAGAGACTTGATTTTACAAAAATATCTCATTTTAGCCCTTAAACTAGTGAACATAAAGTCATTTTTCTCCTCTGGAAAATGTAAACATATCCATAGTGACAGAAGATCAGCCATTACTTGAACATGGAAAATGGGTTAGGGAGTATGAACACATTCATTACGTCTTGGTTGTAGGGATGGTTTCACAGTTTCATGCATATATAAACAATTGTTAAATACGCTTTAAATATGTGTAGTTTTTTTTCTGTCAATTATTCCTTATTTTCTAGACAAAGAAGTGGGTATCAAGAGAAAGTTGAAGTATCATGTCCAAGATTAGCCAGACAGGTGGTAGCAGAGACAGGATAAAAATAAGGTATCTAACATTCTCAAGCAAGTGTTTTTTAACTCTCAATTTGGTAAACTGCTCCTACCTGATTTCAAAAAAAGATTTGAAGAGACATAAAATATGACGTGTGTATTACAGAAAGAAGAGTATTGTGTTGAAGAAGTTTGGATTGAGCACTGGAAATCATTAAAAACTCATGTAATTAAAAAGTAGAATATGCCTCTTCAGAAGTTCATCATTATCATGTTCAACCTACTGGGAATTTTTTGATCTTTTTATTTCTCAAAAGAGCTCACTTTTAAAAATTTATCTTTCTGATGCTGTGCTTGTGTTTTAACATTTTCATAACTATTTTCTGCTGCTGGGTAAGGAAAGCACACTTGATCCTATCATGAACATATTTAGCACACGGGGAATCATCATAGGCCCTGCTGACTTTTCGTTGCTCCAGATAATCTCATAAGAATTTAGACTCATAGCACAAATGTCTCAAAGTCTGCTTGGACACATACCACATGCAGACTTTGGTGTCTTTCCAATCTTCTTGGTATTAAGATAAATGATTCTATTACTCTGGGTCTGGGGTACCCTAGGATGTACTGTCAGAAAACCTGCAATGGTAAGTCAAACGCTGGACCATGCTGAGTACCTCTAGACATGGACCTTAAAGAATTTTACTATTTTTTTGAGGAATTCTGTAATTATGTGACCAGCAAAGGGCAACTATTTCAAAAACAGCATCTTGTAGAGGAAAACAAGTTAAAATTGTGATTCTCTGTCAGCACTGCATTGTACAGGAAAGCCAAATTCTTTCTACAGTGATAACAACTAGATACATATTTTCACAAAACTGAATTTGTGAAAATAATTGAAACACTTTCCTAAACAGACCATTTTAAAACCACATCAATCATTATTGCTCACTGATTGACATGTTTTGAAATTGTTTTTTTTTTCTTCCTTTTCTTTTTTTCTCCTTGAAATAAAATGGATTAAAAAAAAAAAACAGAGGAGCTAAAGATGGCGGAACAGTAAGCAGCAGAGTAAACAGTCTCTCTGAGAGAAATACTTCAGATGCTGGAATATAATATCATGGAGAGGACAAGAAGGAAGGAAGTGGGTCCCATGGACCCAGGAAGAATCTAAAATATGAATTGAAGCCCACAAAGAGAATATAAAGAATTTAAATGAATAAGAAGGGGGTAGCTGGCAGCGCCTTAGCTTGGAGCCAGATTCACCCTGCCAGAAGACCTGCTGAGCCTGGAGACATGCACTCGCGGTTGCGGTCATGGTCGCAGCTGCAGTTGACCCCAGAGGTCTCTGTGGAGAG
>RJWT010056312.1:0-10048 GCA_004365215.1 Cuniculus paca
GAGCCAAGCCTCTCCCCCTATTTCAATGATAGTAAGATATATATGTTAGCCATTTTGTATTTAAAAAAAAAATAAATGTTAAAATAAAAATTCAAAAAAAATTAAACATTAAAAAAAATGCCGTATGTTTTTTACCTATCCTGCAGTTGATTGGCAAGCTACCTCTGCCTTTTCCTTATTCCCTGTCACACGAAGCATTGTTTTCTCTCTTTTGACTTTCAGTCTATGAATTTCCTTTTGAGTTAAATGTGTTTCCCATGTAAAACACATTGATAGATCCTGTCTCCTGATCCACTCTGCCTGTGTTTCTTTTTATTGGTGAATTGAGGTCAGCTACATTAATGGTTATGGCCAATATGTACTGGCTCATCTCTGCCTTGCTGTTTTCCTGCCACTGACTCCCTACTTTTCCCCTCCATTCAACTGCTTGCCCTGCTTAGCAATCGCCCTCTGTCACTGTTCCTGGAATTGTGGTCATTTTTATCTTTCTCTAAAATGTTGTTTAGTATTCTTTGTAGAGTTGGTTTGGCAGATATCTAGAAGATCATCAATACCTACTTCAAAAATCTGTATTCTAGTAAGATGGAAAATCTGTATTTTAGTAAGATGGAAACAAGAAATGGACAGATTTCTAGATACACATTAGTTACCAAATCTAAACCAAGAAGATACAAGTTTTATATAAGTTTGATTCCCAGTACCTCCCCTCCAGAAAATAAATAAATTATTATTATTTGAGGATGACATGTTAGTCTGCATAGAAGACCCCCAAAAACTCCACCAAGAGACTTTTAGACGTAATAAGCAAATTCAGTAGTGCAGCATGATACAAAGTCAATATTCAAAAAATCAATAGCCTTCCTGCACACAAATAACAAACTCACTAAGAGAAATAAAGGAAATCACACTGTTCACAATAACATTGAAAAAATATTAAATACTTAAACATTAAAAACTAAAGTATTGTAAAAAAGGAGTTTGAAGAGGATATCAGAAAAAAGAAAGATACCCCTTATTTATGGGTAGGAAGAACCAATGGAGTAAAAATGGCCATACTTTCAAAAATTTTATACAAATTTAATGCAATCTCGTTTAGAATTCCAACAGCATTATCTCACAGAATTAGAGAAAACAATCCTAAAATTCATTTGGAACCAAAAGAGACCTAGAATAACAAAAGATATTCTTGGCAACAAAGGCAAGGCTGGGGGCATCACAATCCCTGAGTTGAAATTATACTACAAAGCTACTGTGATAAAAACATTATGGTACTGACAAAAAACGAAAACCAAACTAACAAAGAAACAGACCTCGGATTCAATGGAATAGATTAGAAGATGCAGAAACAACTCCAAACATGATGAATTATCTTTGACAAAGAGTCAATTACCTTCACTGGAAGAAAGATAGCCTCTTTAATAAATGGTGCTGGAAAAACTGCCTTTCCACATGCTTAAGATTAAAACCAGACCCATATCTTTCACCATGCACTGAATTTAAGTCAAAACAGATCAAAGATCTAAATATTAAAACAGAAACACTAAATCTGGTGGAAGATAGAATAGGTAGAACTCTTGAAAATACTGGTATAAGGCAAAGACTTTACAAACAAACCCCTGATCACACAGGAAATAAGACAAGGAATCAATACCTGGGATCTCATCTTATTTAAAAGTTTTTGCACACAACAAGGGAGTGAAGAGACAACCCACGTAGGAAAAAATTTTTTTCAGCTGTATTTCAGACAAAGAACTAATATTTAGAAAATACAAGAACTCAAAAAAAAAAAAAGCCCACATCCCCGAAATTTAAAGATTCAAACCAAAAATGGGTATCTGAAATGAATAGACACTTTTCAGATGAAGAGTTACTAACAGAAAATAAATATATGAAAAAAACCTCAACATCACTGGCCATTTGAGAGATGGAAATTAAAACAATACTGAGATTTCATCTCAATCCAGAGAGAGTGGCTATTATCAACAAACAAATGCTGGAGGGGCTGTGGAGAAAAAGGAAACCCTCTCTACTGTTGGTGGGAGTGTAGACTGGTGCAGCCACCATGGAAATCACTACCAAGATTCCTCAAAAAACTAAAACTAGAGGTTCCATTCAACTCAGCTTCTCCTCTTGTTAGTATTTTCTCTTTCTTTCTTTCTTTCTTTCTTTCTTTCTTTCTTTCTTTCTTTCTTTCCTTTTTTTTTTGTCTTTTTGAGACAGGGTCTCACTATGCCGTTCAGACTGGCCTTGGGTTCACTTTGTAGCCCAGGCTAGTTTCGAACTCACAATGATCCTCCTGCCGCAGCCTTCCGAGTGCTGGGATTACAGGTGTGTGCCACCATGCCCAGCTATTTTCTTGAAAGAATTAAAAGCATCCAACCACAGCCATATACACACAACCCTGTTTATAGCAGCACGGTTTGTAATAGCTAAATCTTAGAAATAAGCCCAGATGCCTGTCAACTAAATGGATAAAGATAAGTTTTTTTAATATGGTGGAATACTACTCTGCTATAAAGAAGGATAGTCATGAGACATGTTTAGGTAAATGGATGTACCTTGAGACTATACTCTTAAGTGAAATAAATCGGATACACATGTTTAGTGCATTCTCTGGTGTGAGAAACTGTAAGTGTAAATAAAGACCAAAATGTATAACAGAAATTGGGAAATGGGAAGAAAACATGTAAATGGGAAGAGAAGAAGGGTGGTGGGAGGGGAAAAGAAAAGAAAGGGCAAGAAAAAAACAGAAAAAAATTAAAACAAACCTTTTATGAATAAGGAGGGGAAGCAGGGTTGAAGGAAGAGAGGGGGAATGAGAAAGAAAGAAGCAAGATATATTATGTACAAGTACAAACTCCCTATGATGAATGTTATTATGTACCAATAAAATCTGATTGGAGAAAAACATAATATATACCAATAAAATTCTTTAAAATGCCAAAAATAGCAGAAAAAAAATCAAAGATTAAAATAAAATCTTGAAAAAAGCTACAGTAAGAGAATCACCTTTCCAATAGAGGAGCAAAGACAAGGAAGGATTACATCTGTCTTGTCTTCAGAAACTAGGTAATGAGAGAGTAAAGAGAAATTTAAAAGTGTTGAGAGAGGGAGAGAAAAACAACCAACTTAGAATTTTGTATCCTGCATTTATTTTTTCTTTTAAAGACAGGGTCTTGTTGTGTAGTTCACATTGGCCTTGAATGCATAGCAACCTCCCTGCATCAGCCTCCAAAGTGCTGGGATTATAGGCATGTACCACCACATCCAGGCTCATGTGAAATTATTCTTCAAAAGTGAAGGGGAAATAAATACTCAAATAACAAAAGAAGAAATAAGATGCCAGCAGACTTGCCTTTTAGGGAATGTTGAAAGAAGATCAAGGTGGGCATGGTGGGCGCTGGGCCTGTAATTCCAGCACTCTGGGACAGTGAGGTAGGAGAATTCCAAATGTAAGCCCAGTCTGGTCAATTTGGTGACTTACTGAGATAAATTTTAAAAAGGGCTGAGGATGTAGCTTAGTACAAAGGCCATGAGTTCAATCCTCAGTACGTTTAAAAAAAAAAATTTCAGAGAGAAAAAATTCTATAGGTGAGAAACTGAGTTCTACATAAAGAAAGAACAAGAATCAGAAAAGGATTAAGTGAAGGTACAATAAAAGTTATTTTTCTTATTAACTTATCTAACATCACATTCAATATAATAACAACAATGTATTTGGTTATGGTTAGATATACTCATATATATGCTTGTGTAAGTGAAATTAATAACTAATAATATAAGGAGAAAGAATTTAAGTATATTTTGCTATTATATTCTGAGTTTATTATAAGGTAAAATAGTATAGTAGTATTTGAAAGCAGATTTAGATTTTTTTTGTAAATTTATATCACAAAGTCTAGGGCAATGATTAAAAAACAAAACAAAACAAAACAAAACAGGATGTGGGGTGTGGTGGTGCATACTTACAATCTCAGCAGTTGGCAAGCTGAACCAGGAGGATCACTGTGAATCTGAGGCCAGCCTGGGTTACAAATGAGTCCAGGGCTAGCTTGAACTACACAGTGAAATCCTATCTTAAAAACACCAAAAATCAAACCAAAACATAAAAACAAGGGAGAAGTAACTGTGTATGGTGGTACATGCCTATAGTTCAAGCACTCTGTGAGACTTAGGAAGAAGGAACACAACTTTGAACTCCATCTGGGCAACTTAATGAGACTCTGAAGAGACTCTGATGATGATGATGAAGAAATAATAATAATGATATGCTATGAAATGAGAGAAAATGGAATGGAATCCATAAAATGCCCAATTAAACCAACAAAAGGAAGAAAACTTGAAAAATGAAAATAAACTTGAGAACAGTAATGAGACAGGGAATTAGGGTATGGTAAACTGGTTAGGGGAGTGGGTATGACCTGTAGATCAGAGTTCCAGGGCACATACACAGAACACTTCCCAAAACCCTATACACCTGGAACCAATCAGACAGCGCTATCTTCAATTCTGCTTGTGAGAACTTGAGTAGGTTTTGATAGGATGGGCTAGACTTGATGTCAGCCTGAGGAGTGGAAGGTATAAAATATGGCTACCACTGAGCTCTTGGCCATGGTGCTCTCTTTCCTAGGGGTCTGCTCTCACTCTGTAGTATGTATTTCTTTTCTTACTTATATTTGCAACTTGCTCTGCAGAGCATGTTTTTTTTCTATTCATACCTTGAGTAAATGTACGATCTTGCTATCTTTTGTGCTTTTCTTGACCAATTCTTTGTTCAGGACAGAATGAACCTAGAAAACATCTCTAGAAACTCCACAACTCCATAACAGTAACAAATACGATAAGTATTAATCAGACTATATCACTAACCACAAATGTCAATGGTCTAAAGACATCAATTAAGATTGTCAGAATAAACCAAAAGAAATATCAACTATATGTTGGCTATAAGAAACTCACTCTAACCTCCCCCCCCTTTTTTTTTGTCTTTTTGAGACAGTGTCTTGCTATGCCGTTCAGTCTGGCCTTAAGCTCACTTTGTAGCCCAGATTGGTCTCAAACTTGCAAGGATCCTCCTGCTTCAGCTTCCTGAGTGCTGGGATTATAGGTGTGCGTCACCAAGCCCAGCAAGAAGCTCACTTTAAATGTAAAGACACAGATTAAAAGTAAAGGGATATAGAAAGATATACAATGCTAATACTAACCAAAAGAAAGCAAGAGTAGATATATTAATTGCAGGTAAAACAGCAAGGAAAGTTATTAGGGATCAAAGAAGGCTTTACACAATGATAAAGGAGTCAATACTTCAAGAGAACATAATTTTTTTTTTGAGGCAGGGTCTTGTAATAGAGTTTAGGATGGTCTTGATCTTACTATGTAGCCCAGGGTGGCCTCAACCTCACAGCAATGGTTCTGCCTCAGTCTCCTGAGTATTGGTAATACAGGTGAGCACCACCATACTGGGCTTGGACTACATAATAATTCTTAATTTGTATGTGCCTAAAAACAAAGCATCAAAATATATAAAAACCACAGGACTGAATAAATCCAAGATAGCAGAGACTTTAAACATGTTTAAACTGGCTTGAACCACAGGTGGTACACACAACTATCCCATCAGGTGGCTTGAACCATTGGTAGTACAAACAGATCTAATCATTTTTATTGGTCCTTTTACTAATAAAATAATTAAAAATTAAAGAATTAAAAAGTTCTATAGGTGGACCAAATCTAGTCAGTTGCTTGAATTTGAATAATTACTGCCCATATATATTAATACAATACATACCATTTAAAATTATTACAATAATCAACAAATTTATTCCATTAAATTAAAAGAAATTTATTTACATTCATGAGTAGTTTATCAATTAAATATCTAAATTTTAACATGGAAATCTTACAAATACCTCATTGCTGGTGTATATAATATGCATTTACAACTACTGTACTCCAAATTTTTATACCATTTTAATGTTTTCCTTAAGGAACTAATATGATGACAACTGATTTGCTAAATAAATGTCTTTCTTTTCATCAGTGTAATCAAAGACTCCCTGAGAACTAGTACAAGCTGTCTGATGGGACAGTCCATGCATTTAGTACCAGTGGTTCAAATCAGTAGGAATGACTCAATCAAATCAGATCCTCCAAAAGGGACACATATAAATTACAGCCCCATTATGAATATGTTAGCACTCCTTTATCAGAAGTAGGCAGCTGGGTGTGGTGGCACGTGCATGTAATCCCAGCAATAAGGCTGAGGCAAGAGGATCACCTTTCAAGGCCAGCCTGAACTACATAGGTAAAATCCTGTCTCAAAAAAAGTGAGAAGCAATTCACTGCTTTGCCCGCCCTACCTGAGTACAGCAAAACCAACAAAGAAACCAGAGTTAAACTACATGATAGACAAATGAACTTAACAGACATGTACAGAATAGTCCATCCAACAACTACATAATATACATCTTTTCAGCAGCTAAAAAATGACGATGATGCTAACATTTATGAAGTACTAAGCATATTATCTCAAAGAGTTACCTTCAAGAGACCCAAGCAGCTCAAATGGTCAAATAAGGTTCACAATCAAAAGCATAAACCCTTGAGTTGGAAAGATTTAGTCCTAAACTCTAACTGCCAGGACTCAAAATAGAGAAAGAATCATTTTAGAAAAAAGTGGCCAATAGTAAGTACTGCCTAGTACTCACATTGCAATTGTGAAACAATTATGTACAAACCCTAGATGAGATAAATTTATCTCTGTAAGAGGAAAAGGCCAGGGGAAGACATGCTAAGTTTTACAAACTTCTAGGACAGGGAGCTATTTACATAATCCAGAATCCAGTCAACTTTCTAGAGGAAACTACCTAAGCATAATAAATTCCCTTTGCTTTAAAGATCAGATATGTTTGCAACTCTTTGAAAACCCTGTGCTCATGCTGGTATCTTCTAATGTGACAGCTACTGTTTAAAATGAGACCCTTCTCTTGAGGACAAAGTTTACTTACAGAATCCCTAGATTCTCAGGGATCTGACGACTAATCTACATGCATCCATACTTTCTTCTTTCAAACACTCACTGAACTGTGACAAGAAGACAGAACGAGAGAAATAGACCTGTCTTATTCAGCTAGATGCTGACTTTTAGTGTACCCTTTCATTGCCCAAAATTACAAGGTCCTGCCTTAGGATAATAGTACCCATGAGTTACCAAACCCAAGCACAAGTTCTGAACAGCTTCTTATGATCCCAGGTCTTCTCATTTTCATTAATTCTAGGTTCAAAACTACTACAAACAGTGTAGTGACAAACAGTGTAACAATGAGCAGTGTAGAGGTGCAGTAGTCCCTTATGCAAAGCTGGGTCTGGATCCCACAGGATACAATACAGGCTTATACCAAAGACAGCCAATTCATGAGTTTTTCTGTCCCCCCCTGTCAGTTACTTGTCCAACAACTGCAATGAAATAAAAATGTCAGTTATCAAAGGGCCACACCACTGACCTAGAGACTTTAAGAACTGGGTTGGTAATTACTGTTTGCACAAATTAGATTCTATAATTTAGTGTGTCCTATCTTGGAGTATTTTTTTCTTACAGCCTTGACTTCTGTCTTGTATTGTCACTGTGCTTTTTCAGTTTAGGTTTGCTTCCTTAAACAGATACAAGGAAGCAATGTGTGCTTGAGTCAATAGAAATTCCATAATTTTTATATATTCCTCAATCAGATGCATGTGAGAACTGGACCTTTTGTTAGAAGCCCATATTCTAGATGGAACAGAAACTATGCATAAAGTTAAGCACTTCAATTCCAACATGTGAAATCAATGTCATTATGAAACAAATAATTCTTCTAATTTTATTTCCTCCTCCCAGTCTAACATGGGGAAAGTTAACCAGAGAGTCATGAGACAAAAATGCTGCAAACCATGATTCTTGGGCACAGTGGGATAAAACATTACTGGACCCTCATCACGTGGCCCAAGATGCCTGGGACCATAACACAGCAGAACACACTAGAACTGAGGTTACAGAGGATATTCCCCTGGCCCATACATAGGTACAAGACTAAAAGTAATGCTGAAAGGACAAGGGAGGAAACAACTCAGTCAAAAACAAACTGAAAACATTCTGCTACACAAAGAAACAAGCCCAGAACTCTGTATGCTTCAGTCAGTCAAGTAATGTGACAATGTAATTTACTGCACCTGCACAAAATCATAATTAGGAAAGACGTCTGGTGTCTGTGAACACTTTTTCACACCATCTTAACCTGCAGGCACTCACCTGTGTGGCCATGGAGTGGGGAGTGTGGCCGTGGTAGTGTAGGTGATGTGCTAGAGGTTACAATCAAGCTCTTGCGGTTACTTGTCCGACAACTGCAATGAAATAAAAATGTCAGTTATCAAAGGGCCACACCACGGACCTAGAGACTTTAAGAACTGGGTTGGTAATTACTGTTTGAACAAATTAGATTCTATAATTTAGTGTGTCCTATTTTGGAGTATTTTTTTCTTACAGCCTTGACTTCTGTCTTGTCACTGTGCTTTTTCAGTTTAGGTTTGCTTCCTTAAACAGATACAAGGAATTATCTAAGGACCCCAACTATGTTTCTGACTTGGGGCTTTACCATGTTGCCCAAGCTGATGTTGAACTTATGGCTCTTCTGCCTCAGCATCCTGAGTTGCTGGACTTACAGACATGCACCTGTTCATCACTACTTCCAGAAAACAACATTTTAAATATATCTAATAAAGAGTGCTTACCCCAAATTTTAAACACAGGTCAAAATATTTCCTTGGTTAGAGGTGAAGATCAGTGATAGAATACTTACTTACCTAGCATGCTCAAGGCCCTAGGTTTGACACCCCCCCAGCATCAAACAACACCGCAAAACCTTTTATTTCATTATTTTTCCATAAAGAATCAAATTGCCAATTGAAGAAGTTATTTTATTTATTTATTTATTTTTATTTTAAAGAGAATAGAAAAAAACAAAACAAAACAAAGCAAAAGAAAACAGAATAGAGTCAAACATTCAAAACAGAACACTGCAAACTATACAGGTTTTCAAAACATAAGAACAGGAGATTAACAATGGTTACCCTAGTGTCTTTTGCTTTCTTCAAAATGGTTGTTCATATATTTACAGACAATAAACTCAAACAAAACAAAGTAATATAAAACCAGATAAAAGAGAATAGCATTACAGGCCTTCAAGTCGGACAACAAGAAACCAGCAATGGCTATCGTAGTGTCTCATTTTTCAAAAGAGCTGTTCCTATCTTCTCACATATTACCTTCAAATAGTAGGAAAGGGACTTAAACCAATCAAATCAAAGAATAAAAGCACCACTGAATTTCAGAACCATTTCTCCATATTTATTGGGAATTTTGTATCTTATTGAGTCTTTCAGTTTCTTACACTAGGGAGACAATGCGGTGCTTACACATGTGTGTTTGGTTTATTTCACTTATGAGTATGGTCTCAAGTTGCATCCATTTACATATAAAAGCCTCAAGGTGATCATTTTTTATAGCTGAATAGTATTCCATTGTATAAAAGTACCACATCTTTTTTACCCATTCCTCAATTGATGGGCATTTGGGTTGTTTCTAAGATTTGGCTATTACAAATTGTGCTGCTATAAACATGGGTGCACATACATCACTGTGGTAAGATGATTTCACTTCTTCTGGGAATATGCCCAGAAGCGGAATAGCTGGGTCAAATGGGACTTCCATTCCTAGCTTTTTGAGAAACCTCCAGACAGACCTCCACAGTGGTTGCACCAGTCTGCACTCCCACCAACAGTGGAGAAGGGTTCCTTTTTCCCCATAGCCTCTCCAGCATTTATTGTTGGTGGTTTTCTTGATCCTGGTCATTCTTTCTGGAGTGAGATGAAATCTCAGAGTTGTTTTAATTTGCATTTCTCTAATGACCAATGATACTGAACATTTTTTCATGTATTTATTTGCCATTCGTATTTGTTCAGCTGAGAAGTGTGTTTTCATCTCAGATGCCCATTTCTGGATTGGGTCTTTGAATTT
>RJWT010056313.1:0-10049 GCA_004365215.1 Cuniculus paca
AGGTGTCAGCTGTATTTCTCTGAATTTTTTTTTCAAATTTAACAGGGATATGCCTGCAATTTTATTTCTTCCTTTCATTTATATTTGAAAAGAAAAAAATGAACATAGTAATAAATGAAAACAGAGCTTCTACAGCCCAGTAGAAATCACTTAATGTTCAAGGAAACTTATAATGTGCCTTGGATTTCTGTCTGTTGCTGAAAGCAATGAGTCATTTTTCCTTGATCATGTGAGAGAAACCATCCTATTAGGAAGTACCAAGGGCTAGAACAGGCTCAGTGGTCTGAAAACTCTGGTTTCTGCTAACTTGACTTACCTTGAGAAAAAGGACTAAAGTCTGTTTCCTTTTGCTGACCATGAACTCTTTGTATTAGTTGTCTGTTGCTACAGTAGCATTGTCTGACAGACCACTCACAGCTCAGTAGCTCACTAATATATCTGAACTGTCCAATTACTCCTACTCGTCTAGACATGCCTTGGTATTATTATGCACGCTTGCTTGTAGTAGGTTGTACTTCAAAGGGTCTGAAAACTCATTATGCTATTTTACAGAAGACTCAGTCATGTACTTGGGGCTGGGTGGTAAATGACAGCATCTAAGATGACGTCAACTGGGTGGACTGGGACATGTCGGTCCAGCTTCACATCTCCTAACCTCCATCAGATTACAATGAATGAGTTCCTTTAAATGGAAGAGCAAGTGTAAGAGTCAGTCTCTCAGTGCAAGTAGTTCTAATGTTTTTCCTTGCAGCAGGCAGTGTATTAACATCTCATAGGCCAAAAAAAACTGCATATCTGAACATAGATCAGGAAGACACAAGCTGTTTGATGACAGTAAATATGCCTTTTAAAAGACTTTTAAGATCCTTTTGTTGAAAGAGAACAACACAGTGAGCCTGAGATACAGGAAAGGCAAAACTTTTTGTTACTGACAGCTCTAAATTAGAGAAGGCTGCTAGACAGGGTCATGACATGGATTATGCTTGGGGCGGAGTGATAGCAAATAGGAACTATGGTGTGCCTGTTTCTGCAGAGCAAGTATATTGGGCAGATTAGCTATTTTCTTGGGCTGCCGGGGATTTGCTTGTGCTCTGGGGTACAGGAGCTGTTTCTACTTGTTGATGCCTGTCTGTCCCTAGGATGGTTAGGGTTGATTCCGGTTGGCTCCAGTTGTGAGGGCTACATAAGGAAAGTGACCTATTTTGAGACGACGCCTTGATGTTGATCAAGTCTGAATTTCAAACACGACAAAATGAACACTCCATCACAGCAATGAGAGATGAACTAGCAGAACTGAGAGATGAACTAGCAGAAAAGTATTAAGCCATATCTTGACTTATTCTATATTTCATTTGCTTAAATTCAAACTTCAAGTCATTTACATCTGTCACACACACTACAGTTTGTAATGTATTTCAACTTTCAGGTCTTTTTAAATTGAGTGAGTAGTATGATTAAAATAATTTTTATTTAACTGCAAATTAAGTCTAAATCTTTTGCCTAAGAAAAGATTATTTTATAATTATCTTTCCAATACTTTCTGTCATTCTTTTGAGATTGTGGATTCCCACAAATCTTCCTTTTAGCAAGAGTACAACAGTCAACACTTCTTGATGTCTGGTTTGCCTAACAATTATTTTCCCTGACTCACAAGCATATATTTCACTCATGAGTATCTTGTGTGCTCTGTTATCAAATGAGAAAATAACAAGTCTGATAATGTTTTGAACAATGATTCTCTGAACCTAAATCATTGAATGTACATGTGAACCAAGTAAATTTATAATTAATGCCCTGAAGACATCTGTCCATGCAATAGTAGATCTTCACTAGTCTTGGATACACACTGCTATGATATGGGTATGTCCACCCAAATTCATGTGCTGGAAACTTAGTCCCTAAAGAGAAGGATCTAGTGGGAAATGTTTAAGTAAGGAGGATTGAGTATTCATGAAGAATTAATGTGGCTATAAAAAGGGGGAACGTGAGGTTGTCACCATTCGTGGGCCCCAGGGAGAAGAACAAGAAACTAGCCACTTCCTGTGAGTCAGGGCCATGTGTGGACCTCAGGGACTCAGGAAGGACAACCAGATGTCAGCCCCTCCTGGCATGCAGGATGGGCGACAAGAAGAGCCAAGGCTTCTCCCCTGCCTCCTGGGAGCGAACAGCTGATCCGGAGAAACACAGACTGAGATGACAGCTATTGAGGTAAAATACAACATAATGCCTGTAGTGTTTAGTGTTTCATTGACTTTGCAGGCCTAAAGCCAGTGATCTGATCATCTATTTAGAGGATGACAATACACAGTATGGTATCTTTGAGGAGTCTCCTTCTAAGGGTGGTAGCAATGGTTAATTCCCTATTGTCTTGTTTAAAATCCTGTATTTTTTCACTGTTTTGTTTGGTTTGATCTTATTCTGTTTTGTCTTGTTTGATTTTGTTATATCTCATACCTTGGGCTGCTATTTCAAGGATAACAAAATATATTATGGTAGCTATTTTGGATTTACTATTATCTTGTTTTGCAGTCCTGTATTGCATTCATTGCTTTGTTTTTCTTGGCTCTACTCTGTTCTGTTTTGTTTAATTTTTCTATTTCTGGTGGTATGGGCAGCTATTTTGAAGACAAGAGGCATTATGGTAGTCATTGTTGATTTCCCATTACATTGTTTTGAAACCCTGTGTCACTTACACTGTTTTGTTTTGACAGGCTTTATTCCGTTTTATTTTGCTTGGTTTTATTCTCTAAAAAAAAAAAAGCAGGGGGAGCATGAACTCCCTTTCCGCTCTCCTGCCATGTGAGAACACATCTGTCAACTCTTGCCTTTCCACATTCTGCCATATGAGCACGCAGCAAGTGTGTCCCTCACCAAAAATCATGGCTCAGAGCATGGAACTCTTAGGGTGCAGAACTGATAAATAAGTTTTTGTGTGTTATAAAGTACCCAATATTCAAGATTCATTATAGCAGCACAAAAAAAGGCTAGAAAAAAATCTTTTTCATGTTTCTACAACAAGAAATATTTATAAAGAGATATTGCTACAGAGTAACTATTTCATCTGTGCTTTCTATATTTTCACTCTTCCTTACCACTAGGTAAGAGAAACAACTTTGTTCTTTTAACTGTGACACTTTTAGAAAAACAAGAGATGTTTTGCAATAGTGAAAATAAATTAATTTTGAAATACTTATTGATTTAAATTGTTTTATTAAACTAGTATCTGCCTCTAACACTGCATTTTGCTGTAGTTATATTATTTATATTTCTAATTTTCATAATTTGCTTGTAATATGTTTTGTTTTTGTACAAAACTAATTTTATGGTTAAGATTAACAATTTTGTAGAAAACTAATTTTATGGTTAATATTAACCATTAACCATTTTTATATGTTCATCATCAGAATATCTAAGTTGTTCCAACTTGTTGAAAAATATTATCCTTACTTGCTTGCTTTTCTACCTTTTCTAAAAATCAGTTATACATTTCTGTATAGGTTAGTTTCCTGATTCTTTCTTCTGTTCTATTGATTGAAGTGCCTATCATTTCACCAATATCATAACACCACTATTATTGTAATTTTCTTTTGCAATATAATTGTGCCTATTCTCATTCTTTTGTCTTTCTATACAAATATATCTCAGATCTACCTACAGAAATATTGCAAAACTTATTTGGAATATTTATATCTTTATCATATTGGATCTTCTAAATTATCAACACAATACTATATTTTTTTAAAATCATTCAAGTCATCTTTGAATTTCATCAGAATTCAGTAGTGCTATGCCTACTCAAATCTATGAATAGTACATGTACTTTTCTCTTGTTTAGGAGAAATATTATGTCTTAGTCTTCCAAGTCTACTTGTTATGTACTTAACGTTGAAAAGATAATTTTGGCAAAATTACAATCAATTTCTTATTTTGAAACACATAGAAAAACAAAAGATTCATATATGACTGTACTCTACCATATATTTATTCACATGACTTTCTTGCTTGCTTCTTTCTTCCTCATATATGAAGACCTACTCTAGAGACTGTATTTTATAGGGGAGTTTTAGTGAAGATTCTGCAATTTTTTTTGGTGGTGAGAATCAAGCTCAGGACTTTGTGCTTGCCAGACAGTTACTGTACCACTGAGCTATACTGCCACCCCGCAATGTTAATAATGGATAGGAAAAGTAGAATATAAAGATAGTAGTATAATTTTCTCTTTTTTTAATAAGTTTGAAATTTTGATTTGTAGGGAAAATTGAAAAACAGAAAGGGAGACAAGCTCGGAAAGAGGATAAGAACAAAAAACAAGAAGTAGAATCTTAAAACAAATTGAGTTTTAAACATTATATTCAGCAGGTCAGATACAAACTTGTCGGATAAGTGATTTGTATTGTAAACAAAGAAGCTCAGATCATTTCATTACAAATTTCCCAGCCCTTTATGTTTCAAAGTGTTCAGATTCATCATTCTGTTTTGTGAACACTTGTCTGGGGCAGACAGAGAAGGACAGTTTAAAAAAATTAAGTCTTTTTCTTTTCTAGATTGATAAAGCAAGGCCTGAATACACCATTATGTTTTCAGATTTTTTCTTTCATTGGATTACAATTTTAGTATTTTTTTTTCTTTTGAGAACAATTTAAGTGGGATTAGAGGTAAACTACCAAAACGATAAATTACCTGTTCTCTGTACAACAGATTTGTATAAAGAGAATTATTAACTTGATGAATTAGCTAAACAAAATTTTAATTAAATTACTTTTTCATTAAAGGTTTATAGATAACATTACCTACTCCATGTAATGAGTTAGACCCTGAAGATTCAAGGAAATATTTGAAACTAGAAAGGAAAGATGTGAGATCCTTGATTTTTGATTTTTCTTTTTAAGGAGTTTGTTATGAGATATAAAAAAATGTCAAAACTTAGAAAGGGACTTGAAATTGAAAGCTTAATATTGAGAACTTGGGAATTTCTTTAATTGATTTTAAGAGTTTTGAAGTTTTTGAGTATGAATTTATTTCTTATCTAAATGAAAGCTGCAAATAGAATGGAAAGTTTGAAAATGCAGGTAAATAAGAATATAGATCCTGACTATAACTCTCAGAGGACAGAGGAGAATACTGCAGGCAAAGTGATGTGTTAGTGTTGTCCTGGACAGCAGGAAAGCTAGATAATCAGAAAAAGGCAGAGATAACTATAGACACAGATGTAGGTTGTGTTGTAGGTATGGAAGGAGATCAACATTAAGAAAGTTGGTTTAAAATGACCTTAGTATTTATTTGTATGAAATAAGAATTGAGAGAGTGAAGTAGATAATTGCTGAGTAATTTAAAACTACAAAGATGTAAAAGACATTGAAGATAGAAGGAAAAGAGGAATAACTGAGTGTGTACTATACCTTAAAATCTTAGCAACTACAAAACAAAGCTTCACAAAAGATGTTTGTGAAGGACCAGATAGTAAATATTTTTGCCTTGGTGAATAATACGATGTCCTTGGCAAGTTTTCAACTCAGTCACTGTAGCTCAAAAGAGCCATTCATAATAAATTAAGAAATGGGTTTGACTGTGTTCCAGTAAAACTCTATTTCCATAAACAGGCAAAGGAACAACAAATTCTTGATAGAAGACGGGTCTTTTAGAATACTTTCACAACAAAAACTGGAAATGTTTTTGTGTAAACATTTGGCTGCATTTCAGGGGACAATTTGAAATGTACTCTGAAAATTAATTTGGATATAACATTAAACCTCTAAAAATATTTAGGAATGGGAAAATTATGGAGGAGGAAAAAAAGATTTAAAAAAGATGAATTGAGGAGCATGAAAAGCAAAACAGCTGAGCATGGTGGTGCATGCCTGTAATCCCAGCACTCAGGAAGCTGAGGTAGGAGGATTGCCGCGAGCTTGAAGTCATCTTGGGCCACATGCAAGCGTTCAAGGCCAGTCTGCACTACATAGCAATAGCCTGTCTCAAAAAAAACTAAAAAACAAAACAAAACAAATTTACAAAAATACTAAGCACATGAGAGTTGATGTGGAGGAAGAATATTGTTTAATCATTATGGAAATCAAGTAGCTGCTTGACAAACATCAAAAATTTTTATTTAACATGCATAGTGGCAATTTAATGTTTGAAAATATTTGCAAATATAACCTGAAGAAAAATGTAATTTCCTTTGCTGTTTTCAAATGTATTATACTTATGAAACAATGCTAAATGCACTAAAATTTCTTTGTAATCTATTGATGCCAATATCAATTGGAAAAATGTCGCACTGGCATAAACTATAGTAATACATTTCCTGAAAAAGTTCAAATTAATTTTTTATTATTATTAATGGTATTGCTCAAGTTAGTAAAACTTTAAGAAATTTATATAGTTTTTGATATACCTTTTACATTCATAAATCATATTTTCAAATATTTGAATCATCCAAGACAAATATTCCTTAGATTCATCACTTAGAATACTGCTAAGGCCACTTACCATAAAAAAATGAACTTTTACTTCTTTTAACACAATAGTGTGCATTGGGTAAAAAAAAATATTATCAGTATCTATTATAATCAATTACATTGTTAGTTACAAATAATTTATATAAAGCAAATCTTCATTTGCTATGAAATTCTATATATATCATGTCAGTACGAGACGATCAAGTGCATGGTGTCTCATCCTCTTCTATCATGCAGAGATTCAGTACTAACACTTTTTAATCACATATCTACTAAAAAAGGTCATTCTCTTATCCAGAAATTCTCAATAGAAATGAACAATGTCTAATCACAGAGTCTTTTTAGTAATCAGCAGCTGGTTCTGTGTAACTCAATAGCTTTATGCTTTTACACAATTTGCTCTGCCCAGAATGAATATTTTAAGTAGGGAGGCATGGAAGGGGAGGACAAGAGGAAACATGAGAGGGTCATGTTTGTGTTTCATTGTCCCCATACCACCAAATAAAAGAGTCAGAATTCTCTTTGAAACAAACAAGACTTTGTGTTGACTAAGAATCACTGATTTTCCTTTTTTAAAAGATCTTTTTTTACTTGGTAGTATTTTTTTTATTAAGCATACTAACCCATGAGAAATTTTGGTATTACTTAGGAAAGTAGAGCGCTGAAATGTAATAAGTATTTATTTAAAGAAAACTGGAATAGGTTAGGCAGTAAGATGTGGAAAACAGAATACATCTGAGAGAAGAGACAGGATTTCTTTTTTTTTTTTTTATCAAGGAAAGACATTTATATGTGGGTAGCTTCCCATCCATTTTAGAAGGATGATAGAATACCACTCCACAAAGCCGCACAGCCAGCTGAAGCAGCAGTTACACATTCTCAACATTTACTCTAGAAAGAAACATTGGGTCTGTCAGGCTTGATGGCCTGGGATTTATTTGTCTGACTTCATGATCTGACTCTAGGGCATGACTGTGCTGCTAAAATCCACTGGTTTTCTTAAATCCGGTGTATTCTTTGATCAAACTCAGCTCTTTTCTTATACTAGTTCACTCATATTGTTTCCCTAAATTGCTTTACCTTTTGATTTTTCCATTTTGCTAGTCTAAGTCCATTATTTAAAATTCAAACCACACATTTTTTTTTCAAAAACAATCTTAGTTCTTGTTGTTTATTTTTCTGTCTTTAGGATGAAATCAGAAGTTTACTAAAGAGTAGGCATTTCAGACATATTTGGTTAAGTAATAGTAATATTAAACATTGATCATTTTTATATATGTTATTCAATGAGGCTTACTTGTTTCCAGGGACCATTTGAAAGATAAACGTAAAATTTTAAGATATTAAAATTTAAAAGCTGGGAGAAATGGAGCTACCTTTAAAATTTCTTAATGATGTCAAAACTGAATCCAGACAATTATCTCCAAAGAGGAAGTTCTGGGAATATTTTCAGTGAGGGAGAGAATATATATCAATTTTGGCATCAGTAAATGGGAGACTTTCTTTGAATTTATTTGAAGGAGTATTTTACATCCATCCACACTTAATCTTTTAAGAGGTAGATAACCCTCAGAATGGTCATAATAATGATTTTTTAACTTTTAGTTTTTTCCTAAGAAATGTCAGAATATGAGAACTAAGAACTTAAAGAGCTGGGATACAAGAAATAAAAAGGGATTATTGGAAAACATCAAGGATTCTTAACCAGGGAGTTTTATATGTAGTATTAATGCTAGTAAGTTCAGTCTATGGAAATGAAAGAAGAGATAGGTTTAGATTGATGCTTCATAAAAATTGGTCAGACAGATA
Source organism: Cuniculus paca (assembly GCA_004365215.1). Classification (NCBI taxonomy): domain Eukaryota; kingdom Metazoa; phylum Chordata; class Mammalia; order Rodentia; family Cuniculidae; genus Cuniculus; species Cuniculus paca. The sequence goes on from RJWT010056313.1 coordinate 8,268, forward strand.
GAAGATTTCTTTTCATCCAGGGTCTCTTTGGTAAATAAAGTTCATAAAAAGGAATAGGTAAGTAGGAGAAAGCCAAGAAATTTTCATACAAAATGGAATTTGGGAAGAGAAGGTCAGAGATAAAAGCATTTATCCTTCACGTGTCTTTAAAAACAAATCAAGGCAGTTGTCTAATTTTTCAGTCACTCAAGATGCTCTATAACAGTTGGAACAAACAATAGACTTAAAAACTTGAATTTTCTTTTCACAGGAGCCGTGAAAAACCTTAATATATTCCTGAGAGTCTGGAAGGCTTCCCGTGTGCACAGACTGATGCAAATGTGCAGCGCTGTGGGTGAGCTAAGGGTCACCGGAGGGCTCTGCTGGCTGATGGGAGGCTTGCACGCGTGTGAAGTGACGGGAGACTCGAGAGCTCAGCCAGCGAGGTTATTAGGGTGAACTCGAAGATTTAAGGGGACACATCATCATCGAACTGCTGAAACCCATGATAAAACCATGTTTCTGAAAACAAGGAGGATGCAGTAACTCATCGGATACACATGATTCTTAACAATATTAACTGATGTTTTTCATCAGAAACCATTAAGTCAGAAATCAGATGACATACACAGAGTGCTGAATGAAAAAAAAAAAAAGATACTTGTCAACCAAGAATTCTGTATTCAGGAAAACTATTCTTTAAAAATACAGCATAAATTAAAACATCACCAGGTAAACGAAAATATAGCAGTTCTTTGATATCTCACAAACTGTAAGGTTGAAGAGGGTCTTCTACTTCGAAGGAAGAATTTTAAGCTTTACAGTAGCTTGAATCTACCTGTAGAAAACAAAGCCACCCATAAAGGCAACTGCACAGATAAAATAAAAGATACTATAGATATATTTTCACTTGTTTTACTTTTCTTAAGTCCTGTATGGTTGCCAGTCTGTATTGAAGGGTAGAGAGTCCTCAACTGACAACGGTTTAACATAGGATATTTTTATTTTTATTAAGGTCCAGTTTTCACTTGAGACATAGTCTTCAATAAATTATATGAGATATAAATAATTTATTACAAAATAGGCTATGTGTGAGATTATTTGACTCCATTTCCAGCTAACAAAATTGTTGTAAAAATGTTTAATTTACACTGGGCTAAACTGTAACTTCTGAGCTAGTAAGTACATTAGGTAGCTCTTAAATAAGAAATGCATTTTCTACTTTTGATATTTCTAACTTTCAAAAGTTAGAAATGGGTCGGTCAGAATATAATTCTACTGGAACTCAAGGAGCATCTGCATCAAAATATATTTCTTTTCTCACACGTGAAATCTGAAAAATTAGATAAAATGGCAAAAATAGAAAGAAGACAGAGGTGAGGAAGGGGATTAGGGCAAGAGAAAGTTAATAGGAGGTTGGAGCATGAAAGTAATTGGAGTATGTTACTACAGACTTCACAAAAACTAATTTCTTTTAATAGAATACTAAGAAAGATAATTTGGCAAAAAGATAACCTAAGTAAAATGAATTGGTGTTTATAGTTTATTTTTTTTGCTCATTCTATTTTGCAAATGTACATTTATTTATATCTTTTTCTTTTTAAAGTTTTGTGTCTTTATTGAAACTAAAATTTTCAATACATATATTTCTAAATAGTATATGATTTTGCAATTATTTAAATTGAATTGTTGGTAGTTATGTATATAATTGTTGGTAAAAATAAAGTTGGTTTTTGTATACTGATCTTTCATGCTAGTATACAAATGTACATTCCTGAATAGGAACATAACTTAAAATATCTC
>RJWT010056314.1:0-10048 GCA_004365215.1 Cuniculus paca
TCTTTGCTCTTGTCACACTGACTTTGCTCGCTATTTAACGCCCGAATTCACCAGAACGTCTTCCCAAGGACCTCACTCCCAATGCTTTACCCAAATTGTCGCTTCCTTCATTCTCCTCACTTGTATCTTGCTTGAGCTTTTCCCTGACCATTTAAAGCTGTCCCTTACTCCACTACAGCCATATCCTGTTTTCCTTTCCTTCACAGCATTTACGTAAATATTGCCTGACTTTATATCATGATTGGTTTACTTATACTCTTTTAGACGTCCTTGAAGGAATACATATCTTTTGAAAGCAAGCACTATCTTATTCAGTGTTGTATTTCCTACATCTAAAATGGTTCCTGCCACTTAGTAAGCACTCAAAAAATACCTTCTAAAAGAATGTGTGATTATACTTCCAAGGATTAATCCATATTTATTCTCACAATAGGAATATATTAGAAGCTATGCTTTGCATTTCCCTGATGCCATGCTACTGAATGAATTTTTACTAACTTTGAAATTAAAAAATAAGGAACAGTATTTCAAAACTAACATTCTATTGGTGCTTTAGAATCACAGATAATGTTTTAATATCTAGAAAACAATCATTTAAAAGTGATTGAAAGCTTTTTTCATTAACAAAACAAAATGAGCATGTCTTAAGTTCTGAATTTGTGTTAAAACACAAAACTGCCATATGACAACAGAAGGTGGTTTACTAAGGATAATATTAATATTAAAAAACCTTCCAAATACACATTACCTCAAATTTTAGCATCTCCATTAGAAAGCAGAAAAAAAAATAAAATGATGGATGAAAGGTGGAAGACAAGAATGACAAAAGCACACATTGAGCACACAATAAAAATATTCAAACACACCTAAAAATTTAATCTCTTAAATTACCGTATTTTTAAGATATTGAAATATTCTTTAAAACCTATGCATAAGTATAATCATACTTATTCCTTGCCTACTTAAAGAGTTTTGATATTAAAACTAGGATTCAAATGCATTTACTTGGAATACAAATAAAAATTCCTTAAAATTCATCTTCATTACAGACTACACCAAAGAAAATTGATTACAGTTGATATTTTCAATGATGCAGATTTTTAGAAATAGAATTTTAATATTTAAATCCTCAATTTGAAACACATAAGACAATTTATTAAGTATTTTTAGGATGAAAAAATGCTTTCAGAAATGTAGACCAAAACGTCAATAATTTAACAAGGTATACATTCAATGAAAGTAATTAACAAAAAGACATATGAAATAGTGTACATCAGGTTACATATCTTCAACTAGAAATAGCAATCAAATAAATCCTTTCATCTGTAGCTTCTCTAATCCCTTTTAATATGTTTTGCTTCTGATACCAATATTTAGATTCAGTAAATGTAACATCTGTAATAAAAATTTTTCTGGTAGGCTAAGTGGGAAATTTACCAACACACTTAGGTGAGAATAAATAGAAGTAAATTTCAATAAACTACCAAAATCCGTAACAATCAGGGAAAATAGGGGCTAAAAAACAAATGGAGTTATGAACAAAAAAGTGAGATAAAGCAATTAGGAATTTTTTTCATATGGGAATGGTGTAAAACACAACTTAAAAATACCTCAATCTATTATAAATACATAAATATTACAACATACAATTTGGCAAAACAAAAACAATAAAGTATTAGAGTAAGATTAATAGCGCAAATTTACCTATAAAGCAATCCCCAGACTATCTAAAATAAAAAACAACAAGCTACAGAGAAAGGAATATGGAGTTTCATAGGTTTCATAGGTTAAAACACTAGCTTCTTTTAAAAAAAAAAAATTAACTTCTTAAAAAAAAAAAGTACTAGTTTCTTTATGATAAGTACATAACCTTGAACAAGTTACTTAACCTCACTGGGCCTCAAATCTCTCATATATGAAACAGAACTAACACTTAACTTACAGGATATAAGGAGAAATTAAAACCACATATTTAAAGTGTCTAGCATAGTATCCCTAGCATTTCCTCTAAAAAGTTTGTTTCTAATAGCAGCATTATTCTGACTCTTAAGCTGCTGCTTCTTAAAGTTATTAATAGTTTAACATCACTTGATCACTGTATATCTATTGATTAAGTAGGGAATAAACATCATTCTTACCTTATTAAAAATAGTGAAATATTAAACTACCTATTCAATTAATAAATTCTTTTTAAGTGTATTTCAAAATACCTGAAAATTTTTTATGAAAACTTGTGTCATACTGACATGTTAAAAAAAAAAAAAAGATTTCTAAGTCATTTCCCTTCTTTCCCAGAAACACCTTTTCTAGGAGAAAATAAAATACTGTCTTCTATAGTCAGTCCTGCTTACAGGAGGATTGAAAGGAAACACTAAATTCTTTTACCCCCCAATATTATATAACTCTAGTCATAACTTTTTCACCTTAAATTATCTTCTTTTATATTACACTATAGATATTGTAATCTAAATGAATAAAAACATGAATTTATAAAACCTTCTAAATTAAACTATGGTAATTTGAGGGAGGTATTTTAGAGACAGTCTGCCTCTGCAATTCAGGCTGGCCTCGAACTCAGGGATGCTGCTGGGTCAGTCTCAAGAGTGCTCCTGTTACGGGAGTGCACCGCCGGCCCCAGCTTAAACTACAGTGATTGTTAAACACAATACCAAATTATTTTCTCATTACCAAGTTATATGATGGTCCTGCATATATTTTTCACACGTAAGTTAAAATATAAATTCCTTTTCCTTCTTAATGTGCTTAACAAGCACATGCATAACTCTCATCTGAAAAAGGTCAGAGAGAGCTAACTTTAAAACAGTAGATACATTCTAGCCGGGCATGGAGGCACATGCCTGTAACCACAGCACTCCACGGGGCTGAGGCAAGAGGACGAAAGTTCAAGCCCAGTCTAGGCAACCTAAAAATAGAAACGACTGTAGATGTAGCTCAGTGCAAAAGTCCTAAGCCATTTTTTTTGTAAAACCACCAGTATTTTGATTCAATTTCAGTCACCACATTACATTTATTTTTAATTTCAAATAACACTTAAAGAAACTTTTAAATCAAAAAAGTGTGATTTTTTTTTTTAAATTTGAGAAATACCAGTAGGCTTACAGATCTAATCAAAAATAATTCTTAGCTATAACTAGTAGAAATAAATAACTGGATTCATCCAGGTTAAATACCATCTAAATGGGACTTATCTTCATCAAACTTCCTTTTTTCAGATCTTGACTGTACATTCAGAGTAATAGATTAAATAGTGATACTACTAGAACAAAAACTTTTAATTAACTTTGATAAATTCATGAACTTCTTAAAATTGAAAAACTGTGGAAGTATGTGTCATTAGACTATTAAGTGTAACTGGGAAAAATCTACATCTAAAAATCATAAATTAACACTAAGCATCATAAGGCCACTCATCTCTATGCATACACACTGAGTTCAAGGCCTGTCTGTACTGCATAGTGAGAATCGGCCGCAAAAAAAAAAAAGACACTGGAGAAAGGAAAATAAAGGATGAATGGCTGGGTGTGATGATACATGCCTGTAATCCTTGCATTCTGGGAGTTCAGGCAAGAGGATCACAAGTTTGAGCACAACCTGGTCAACACAGCAAGCCTCTGTTTCAAAAATAACAATAAGCTGGGCATGGTGGTGCACACCTGTAATCCCAGCACTCCGGAGGCTGAGACAGAATTGCTGCAAGTTCAAGGCCAGCCTGGGCTATATAGTGAGTTCAGGGGCAGCCTGAATTATACAGCAAGACCCTGTCTCAAAAAACAAAAAAATAAATAAATAAAATAAATCAAAATAAAAAACAAAAGACTGAAAAGGTAGCTCAGTGAGAAGGCCTGATTTCAATCCCCAGTACCCCCCCAAAATAAGATGTGTCATTTATAGTATTATGTATAATTTGCTCATTTGTTACTATTTATGACTAGACTAGCTTTTACATCACCAGCTAAAAATCTTTAAATCAGAAAAGTAAATTGAATTGTCATCAAAATAAGAAAATATGAAAAACAGATCCACTTCACATAAGAGTTACGGACTACAAATAATAGTCGTAACAAAATACATTCTATAACGTAGTAAGAAAACACAAAGGCCAGCATTTTAAGCAACACATTTATAACATATTTTAAACCTTGTCATACATTGACATAATTATACATATAAAGAATTTACAGGCCAAAGTAATAGATCTGAGAAATAACAGACCTGAGGAGGTTTGTTCTTTAAGAAAAACATGCACAGTCATCAAATATCTCAGGTGGAAAGACTAATAATTTATTCTATGTAACTGTTAAGAATAAAACTTAGAAGGCATGTGATTTACAGGTAAATGTGTTAATTCAATAGAATAACTGACTTAGAAGGAAATATTCACAACTTATACCCTCCAGCAAGAACTGTAGATCACATCAGGGTTGCTATAAAGGGGAGTCTCAAATGGAGTGCTACACTAGACTATTTTAAGATTTCTTTCAACTACATAATTCAGTGCCTATCAATTAGAAATAAGTTTATTAGAAAAAAAAATTTCCTAAATATTTTTCCTAAACACTAGTAACATTGTAGAAAATAATACCATTCTTCCTTTACTCCTACCTTAGATAAACTCAATTGCCATTTATGAACTACCCTTGAGTAAATTTACTTTTAAATATCATCTCTCCATGCTGATTGCCAAAAGTTTAAGGCCACCCTGGACTATACAGTAAGTTCAAGGCTGGCTTGAACTGCATAGCAAAACCATGTCTCAAAAAAATATAAAATTAAATAAGTCATCTCTCCGCATACATATCATTTATTAAACAATCTATTATGAAACACTTCAAGTATCTAGTTTTATAAAGCAAAAGTAAATATTGACTATCAGACCACAATGACTATGGACAATTACTCAATCATTAAAACAAAGGCAAAGGGACGGAAGGAAGGAAGTAAAAAGGATAAAGATCCAATAGGTACATGTACCAACTCCCTACAAGGAATGTGTTCATTACATATTGTAAACATGTACTAACAAAAAAAAAGGCACTAAGATAATTTTCAAATCTTAGCTTTACGCAATAATACGGTACTATCAATCACAGTTCATTACCTCTGAGTTAGCATGTTCAGCTTGTAACTTTTTGCACTCATCCTTGAGTTTTTCAGATTCTCTCTCACGCTCCAAGGTCATATTATCCATTAGTGTTTGAACTTGGACCAGTTCTTTCTTTAGCACAGCAACATCTTCTATACCAGGTCTCTGAAGCTGTAAAGCCACACATTTCAATTAAACACTACAGTGAGAACCTAAATGGAGGAAGGCATGGAAGGGATAGGTGTAACATTAGGATTTGCGGCAAGTTGCATGTACTTGATTCATGTATTCATATAGTTACTGAACGCTGAATAAAGGACAGAAATTCAAGGATAGATCAAGGTTTGCAAGCCTGGGGAGAGTACTGAAGCATGGTATCAATGAGAGAAATACAAAAGAAATTCAACTGGGAAGGCCAGGGATTTAGCTCAGTGGCATAAGCGCCTGCCTGGCAAGGGCAAGGTTGCAAGTTCAATCCCTGGTACCACAAAAAAAAAAAAAAAAGAAAAGAAAATTCAACTGGAAGCAGGTAGATTAATAAAACAAAAGTGCAAAGGAAGGTCAGGATCACAGAGAATATATGGAAAATACTTAAAAAGACATATTTAGACAGAAACAAAAAAACTGTTAAGGTAATGTTATGTATCATACTCCATTTTTATAAAAGATCACATGTATGTATGTGTAAGCAGTATCATATAGGGAATTTTTTTCTCCTGTTTACTCTATTTTTTAAAATTTATTCAAAGTATGTTTGCCCTCTTAATTTAGAATGGTATAAAAGTAATTCCTGTAAACAGTTCCTAAATTACCAGTTCAGTCTTCAGATCCTGAATTATAGCTGCTCCTTTGTTTAATTCGTCTGTCAAATGTGTCACTTTTTGTTCAGCAGCTTCCCGAAGGCTCCTTTCTTCATCATATTTTGACTTTACATCTAATTAAAGATAGTTACATAAATACTTGCTTCATGACATTAACTCTAAGCAAAGAAAGTTTTATAAATTCTTGTATATTATTCTCCATATCCATACATCTCTCTAATTCTAATTCTCATTCTTCAAATAACTACAAATATACACAATAAAATGCTTCTGATTATATTAGATGAACTTTAAAATAATTACATTTTTGTCTACATAAACTCTACCCACTAAGAAAGAGGAAAGGGAGGAGAAATGGGGAGGGAAGGGATAAGAAAAAGAATTAAGATGCGTTATGTACACGTACCAACTCCTCATGATTATGTACTACAAACATACTAATACAAATTTTAAAAATTAAAATAAATAAATTCCACCCAACACTAAGTTACTAATTAGCATTTCAACATACAGTTGATACCCCAATATTTTACCTAAAAGAATCTAGTCTTTAAAAACACAACATGAGCCGGGCATGGTAGCACAGGCTGCAATCCCAGCACTCGTGAGACTGATGTAAGAGGATCATCGTGAGTCTGAGACCAGTTGGGGCTACATAGTGAGTTCAAGTTCAATCTGAACTAATAGCAAGACCCTGTCTCAAAAAAACACAAATAAATACAAAATAATACAACACAACATGTACCCTGGCATGGCTGTGCATGCCTATAATCCTCTCACTCAGAGGACTGAGACAGCTCAGTCTTCAGATTGCTGCAAATTCAAGGCCAGCCTGGGCTACGCAGCGAGATCAAGGCCAGCCTGAACTATGTAGTGAGACTGTATTTCAAAACAAAAAAGCCAGTATATGTAATTGAAATAACCAAATGTTAAATCTCTACTATATAATTATTAAAATGTTATTTAATCCTTAAACACACCACAAAAGAAAATTTATCTTTTTTAATTTTTAAGACTCTACAGAGAAAAAAAACAATGTTTTGAAGAGGTAAAAGGACAAAAGAATAATTTACAAAGCTTCTAAGTCATTAAATTCCCTTAATCATCACCACAGGTCTATAATATTTTATTAGACTAAAATACTGGGTTTTTTCCCCCAAGGATACGTAGTGATGAAAATATAACAAGACTGATTTATTGGCTAAAAAATTCTGATTCAATTTACCTGCAATTTCAGTAGCAAGTTGGGCTGCTTTCTGTTCAAATAAATCTTTCATTTGTTTAATGTTAAAATTTTCTGTCTGAGCTTCCTCTAACTGTTGTTCCAAAGACTGCAGTTCTACAAAAAAAGTACAATGGTTATTTAAGTACAATGTCAATTACATACACTAAATTGTTATTACTTGTAATCACTGTAGCAGTGAAAACAATCAACATGAGTTCATTATCCAACTATAAGCATACTACTGTCACATTTCAAGAATTAAGCATATCTTGGCTAGGCATGGTGGCACAAACCTAAAATCCCACCACTTGGGAGGCTGAGGCAGGAGGATCACCTCGAGCTCGAGGCCAGCCTGGGCTACACAGTGAACTCAAGGCCAACCTGAACTAAACAGCAAGACCTTGGCTCAAATTAAAAAAAAAAAAAAAAAGAGAGAGAGAGAATTAAGCATATCTTATTCATTTAAAGAACAAATAATTATTTATAAACATAAACATTTTAAATAACCTCCAAATAATCTATAACTATTTTTAAAAGCTATTCTGACTTCATATTTCATAGTTATTTTCCTATATTCATCAAATAACCAAAAAGAAATATATTCAGCTCCTCCTTTATCCTCTTTTTAAAAAGAGATTTCTTAGCCATGAGTGGTAATGCATGCCTGTAATTGCAGCACTCAGGAGGCTGAGGCAGGAGGATCACTGTGAGTTTGAGGCCAGCCTGGGCTACATAAGCAAGTTAAAGGTCATCCGGCATTACATAGCGAGATCAGAGGCTGCAGCAAGATCACTGTGAGTTCGAGGCCAGCCTGGGTTACATAAGCAAATTAAAGGCCACCCTGCACTACATAGCAAGACCCTGTCTCAAAAATTAAATAAATAAGTAAATAAAGATTTTTTAAATGTAACAGCTAATCTCAAAATATAATTTTGATTATTCACTGAGTTTTTCTTACTTAAACAGTTATGCAGATGCTAGTAAATTCCATCAATTTACTTCCAAGGACAAAGACTGTATAATTCTTTAACACAGAATTAAATTTTCATTAAATAATCATATAGATATAATATTCCAGAAGTTCATTTCTAACTTCAGAATACAAGGAACTAAAACAAAAAACAGCCCACAATTTTAGTTAGCTAATGGAATTATGGACAGATAATTTTCTAATTCTAGAATATGATCATCATCATCACCGTTTTAGTCATAAAGTAAAACTATAAACAAAATTCCTTTAGCAGGCATCAAAGAAAAACTAGGATGAGAAGTAAGAGAAAAATGAAAAAGAACATGTTTTAAGTTACCTGCTGATGAATCAGCCACCAGTCCATCAGGTTTAGCCTCCTAAATAAAGAAGAAAGACACAAACAAATTAAAGGAAGACAGAAACATTACACAATTGCCAACGCTAAAAAGGTCTGCACGTCAGGCTCCGAAAATCCAGGCCTTGACAGGGTCAGATCAAGCAGCAAACTTTTGGCAGAAATTAAAGTCTGGTATTTCTTCTTCTGGATCCTGAAGTGCCACTAGGCCGACGGAATAATGATTTAAATGCAGTTTATCAGTCAGTTCTAAAGTAGAATATTTTATGTTAACATACATAAAACTCTTGTAGTGGACCTTACAGTAGATGGCATCCTAAATCCTGTCAGTGCCATGACAAGCAATAGAATGTCCCCTCTCCTTAAGAACGTGACATCAAACCTTATTGTACCCCCATGTGAGCTACTGATCACAACTAATGGACTTCAAATTGACTTTGACAGCCACTGGGACTTGAGCCACAGCAGGCAGCAGTCAGTCTGTTGATCGCTTCTGGAGACTCACAACTCAAGCTAGGACAGAGCCGTACCCTGCTAGCCTTTGAACTCTCAAGTCACACCCACCAATGCCTGCACGTCCGCCAGGGCCAAGGGTTTGTAATGTCACAGCTCTCTTCAGAACTGGAAAGTGTCATTCCTGGGAAACTGTTCATAAAGGTTCACCTCAGACTCAGACCGTAATAATCAAACTTCACCTTCTTCCCCCTGAGCCTGCTATGCCATAAGTGAGCAATGAGACTTGCATGGTTTCTGGGGTCGCTCTCTGTGTGGTTAATGTAACTGTGTGGTGACTGTATTCCCTATGAAATTCCTTCATGTTACCCAGTGTTATGGGTGATACATTGTGTCAACTTGAGAAGTTTAGAAAGTTCAACTAAGAGACTCAGTGGCAGCCAGGGTTCTTACTTTGTAAATATCCTCATCCTGTGCAAAGGAGGGCAAGGAGATTTTGTGAGTGTAAAACCCACCCTGAAGGGGGGGGGGTGACCTGTGTACAATATAAGGGATGGAAAAGAGGCTTGTGTTTGCTCTCTTTTGTTCTGGCTGCTGCCTTGAAGTGCTGCCCCAGAGCCATGCCTCCCTGCCTTGGAGCCAGCTGATTATGGACTGAAATCCCCAGAAACTGTAAGCTAAAGAAACCTTTCCTTGCTTCACTTTGGGTGTCAGGTGTTTCGACCCAGCAACAAGAGAAAAGTAACCAAGACAATCTGGTACCAGAGGAGTGGGGTCATTGCTATGACTGTACCTGATCATGTGGTTCAAAAGCCTCTGGAAATGGCTTGTGGGAAGAGTTTGGAAAGGTTCAGAGATGTTGCCTGAATGCATACAGCTGGAACAGCTTAGGTTGTTCTGTAGGCGAGATTCTGGTCAGAGCTCAAGAGACCAGAAGGCTGACAACCTGTTGGTAAAGACCAGGCTCAGGCGGTTTCTGCTGGGAAAAAGGACTGCATTGGGTATTGGACTCCAGTTGATGTATGTTATGGCTTGGCAGAAAGCTTGTCTGCATTTTGCTCATGTCCAGAGACTTTGCCTGAGACTGAGATTAAGGACAGTGAACTGATTAATCTGGCAA